>QLOI01003071.1:0-43926 GCA_003313605.1 Tuber umbilicatum | reverse complement strand
AAATCCCACACTCCCCCACTCTACTCATCATGTAGGATATCCCCCACCTATTGTGGCACCCCCGCGGACCCGTTGTGATTGCGCAGTGGCAGCTAGTAACCCGAAAAAGACCCAGAACTATGCGCCGACCCTTCGAACCGACCGCCGCGGCTGCGCCACTAATTTTGGCTGTAGTTCGTTGAGCAGCGGGGGGTGTGATGGCAGCGGAGAGGTTGGCCGTGGTGAGAAACGAAGACGAGACCTTGTGTAAAGGTAGGAGAGGAGAGTGGAGTTGTATCGGTGTTGGTTGTTGGAGCTAAGAAGAAAGAAAACATGATTAAATGGTCATCCCATCATAGCCCTAATTTATACCTTCTAGCTACTTTTAACATAAACCCCAAGTGCTTTTGAAACAACACCGAAACACAAGTAGACCAGTGCGAGCGAAGACTATTTACAGCATAGTTGTATACATTCGCACGAGACAGCACGGTGCAGTGGCGGTTATCTGTGGTATGTGTTCTCCGGCTGTACGGTCCTCCCCTCCTTAACAGTCGCGCATTCTCAGCAGCCGTGGTCGGGACGACACCTATACCACGGGACGGGTATCGCGCAGTG
This sequence comes from Tuber umbilicatum, assembly GCA_003313605.1. Lineage (NCBI taxonomy): Eukaryota > Fungi > Ascomycota > Pezizomycetes > Pezizales > Tuberaceae > Tuber > Tuber umbilicatum. The sequence goes on along the minus strand of QLOI01003071.1, from coordinate 43,329 downwards.
TTGGGATTGTCGTGGATAACACATACAAGTACTATGCTGGCATCATAGCTCGATGTCTCACTAGTACCCAATACCCATACTGGTAATTACTCTAAGTGAGGAGAAACAACGCGAATTTTCCTTCTTCTCTTGAGACAACGGGGAGAGAGACGTCATGCCCTGACTATTTTCAGTTTTTACGGTATGACTATAACGATACGAGTGTGGCCGATTCAACTCCGACACCGAGGCCAATTCGTCCAGGTTCCCAAAGCCGTCGCCCGAACCGGGGGTGGTATCTCCGCATAATATCGAACCGGCCAGGCGCTAGAACGTTGAAATAAGAAGCTACTTTGGTGAAACTTACGATTGCGTCAAAATGAAAGCCCCAAAAGGATCAGCCCTAGCTACAAAGGCTTAGCCTATGTCGCCTTACTGCGATCTCGGAACAAAACTGGGGTGAAAATCTTATTTGAGCGTAACTAGTGCTGGATGGTTCTTGCTGGTTTATGCGGTACTGCACAAGTACTATTCCTGCAATGTCGCACAAAAATCCTTATACAAAATCGGATGTATTCGAGGGGGTTTTATTTTTCTCTTTCAGGGAACGGTATACGCTCCGCGATTCTCTAGCACTTTCTGGAAACCGAGTTGAATTGATCTATCATGGGGAGTGAGCCCGTTGCTAGTGTGTGGATAGAATTGTGCAGAACCACTCGCTCTAATAATGGCGTGTTGTCTCTCACACCGCCGGGCAAACGCCAAGTTTAGCACGTTATTTGTGCTACGCTCCCCCATATCGTCATGACGGAAACGATATCGGCGTTTGATAAAACGCCGTGTAAGTTAACGGCCAGCGGCTCAGCTCACACCCCTAAAGTCTAGAACAGCACTTTCGCTTTGCGCTCGGTACTTCATCGCGATCACAGAATGGACTTTTCTCACTTGCGTCGTTCTCGCCCGGTGCAATTGTATTGAATAAATAAACAGATAGAGAATAAATAGGGTCCTATCAAAAGGAAAACCCACCCTCTCAAGAGATTTCTTTTACTAAAACAGACAGCATATTACAATCGAATCGAATAATATCTCTCCGGCTCTAAATTTTTAACCGGACTAATCGGGTCTACATAGGACGGAACGCCTGGGCCCATAGAGTTCCCGTTCCCCGTTGCACCACCCAGTTCACGTGCCTTCTATCGTGTTGTCTACCCTTATGTCTCCTTCAGAAGCATTCTTTATGTGTAGGGTAGGGGTTCGGCTAGATGCGGGGGGTCTTTTCCGGGTCTCGGGTTGTCGTAGTGTCCACGGCGGACAATGTGGTTGGTCCGGGCGAGGGCTCGCCGTCGCCTCTACCCTCAGTTGGCTCTCCCCCGGTGGGGTGGGATTAGGGCCCGGTGCAGTTGAGGTTTTGGAGGGCACAGGGGCGAGGTGGCGGCGGGTGAGCTCCCGGCATTATCGGTAAGAGGTTTGGGGCCCGGGGCGGGGCAGCTGCTGTAAGTCTTGGAGTTCCAGATGTCGAAAATACAGCCCGCACTGTTCTTGGTAAGGTATCCGGGGATGGGGACTTTCCCCACGTCAGGGCTTCCAGATGTTCCCTCACTAGTGACTTGCATATAACTGATTCTAGGTGGTTAGAATTTAACTATGATTAGGAGATCAAGGGGTGGCGAGCCTACTAGACATAAAGCTGCGGCTACTCCTGCCCCTCACCAGGCCCAGAATTATTCAAGGTCAGAATCTTGGCCCGGAAGAGATAGTCGCCGGACACGATGTTCTTCGGGAAAACTCTGGATTGAGGGGCATTTTCCTCTCGCTTCCCGCCAGTGCAGAATGTGCCCTTGAGTCGAGACCGTCTTTAGCGACTTTGAGACATCTATCTCTAGGCCTAGAGGCAGTGAGAGTATTATGGACTTTCTTCGTGTAGATCGTATTATACTTGAGCCCTGTGCAAGTCGTCTGTCACACCAACAGTGAGCGTGTAACCACCCCCCCCTTCCTTGATTGTTTCGGCGAGGACATCAAAATTGCTAGCTTTGGTCGAGAATGAAGAAACCTAACCCGAGCTAACCCCTGAGTTAGCTGGGCCCGGCTAGGGGAAGAAGGTAAGGAATATTAGGAAGTATGATATGACGGAGGTCGAAAAATGATCGAGACAACCTCTACTGTACCATATACTCACCTGCCTACGCACAGTGGAGAAGTAGATACTGTAGAAAACATTCTCTAGCACTGGAGCTGACAATAGGAGATACCAGTCGAGTCTACCGGCGGCAGCGCATGGTCCCCCCCGGGGAAATCGGACGCGTCACAGGCATAGAACGTCAAGTTAGCCGTTTCTCGCGAACCAACTAATAGGGCTAGTCCTGACCGAGCCCGTCAATGAGAAAAAGGAATCACGCGAAATGGGGGGAGGATTTGAGTTCCTTGGTAGGTTCGGGTGGAATAGAGAGATTTATGGTGTGGACTTTGTGAACCCTCCGCGAGGCTATGCCCTCAATAAAGCATGACATTTCATGACGGTTAAAGCCAGTCTACCCTAAGTTTTTTCTAGTCAAGAAATTCCACCCCTTGCTGAGGGTTCACCTGGTCTACCTTAGACCCATATCTTGCCCAGCTGCCAAAAGATTGATGACGAGTGATATCATATAAGTGTCATCCTACCCGGGGACTTACCCTCAGTGTCTGGTATAAACTTCCACGATCCACACATTCTTCGCCACTTTCCTCCACCCGTTAGAAGAGTCGCTCTCCAGCCCTGGGTTGTGGTGTTCCCAGCTGCGGCCATTGCGAGAACTCCCCCGGAACACGAGTGTTTGAGGTATACGTCGGTATTTTCAACAACCCAGTCAATCCAAAAACCTGGATTGACCGAACAAAGCTTGGAAAGCTTTCTTTATGAGGAGAGGGTAGTTTAGAATCTTTGGATCTCTGGGCATATGGTCACTTAGGTTTGTGTGAATCAGAAGATGCCTAGAGAAATAGCGATGAGGGGGAGGAGCGAGTACTATGATACAAATCCTAATAAAGGTTCAGAAGTTGCAGTAATCTTAGGTAGCCAGCCCCACCACTAAGGACACCGCTTTTTATGCTTAAAATGATCAACGAGTTACACAAATATGTTTAGAGTTATTTCCAAGATAGATAAGATTATTTAGCTTCCGGGGTTGTTTGTCCTGTCGAAGATAAAGTTTCTCAATCATGGGTTTCCGACAGTGCTTGGGCTGAGCATGCTTTGCGGTTGAAAGCTATTCCTACACTGCCCGCCGTATCGCATGGCGGTGAAGGCATGGCGGTAGTTACTCGCTTGGGCTTGGAACAAATGCTCTGGGTGAGAAATAACAAACTCGTCGCATGGTAGTGGTGGTAACTCGAAACGCGGGTATTTGTGATTAATTGCATGACATGGTATGATACTGTATGTATCTGGTTTTCTTCGTTAAATCCTTTCATTTTTTCCGGGATAAATGCACGATATATGAAAGAGGGAAAAACGAAAGCAAAGAACCAAAGCTGTGAACTATCGCATGAACGCACTTAGCTTCACCACCGACAAAAACCTCGATAGACACAGGGGTGGAAAGATATAGAACTCTTAGCGACAGGCCGCTCCACCTATTCCCCTAATCAAAGAATATCCTACTCCCAACCAACCCCGTCGCCGGCCTCTTCGGCCTCCTCTTATCGGCGCCTCCTAGCCGCCTTAATACATGCCTCAGCTCTGATGCCCATAAGACCCCGCACCTTGCTCAGTCGTCCAACCCACTTTTCCATGACTTCTCGAACAGTGCCCTTGATCCGCCGGGCTCCGATGGGGAGTATCGCCAGTGCGTGTAAATCCCGAAGCCCGGGGAGCCCAACTTCAGTAGTCCGTCCATTAAGCTCCCCTCATCTCCTACATCATTATGCAAAGTGGGACAGAGAAAGAGAGGGGTGTTGGACGGGAAGGAGGAGAAGAATCCGGGGTGGTCGGATGCCTGAGGATGATAGAGAGGGGAGAGCTAGGTTCTCAGCGAAAACTGCCCAGATCTAGAAATGCGCCCGCGGTGTCTTACGGTGGTAGTGGAGTGAGTTGGCGGGGAGGTATCGCACAAGAAGGGAGAAGTGGCTCTTGCGCTAGAAAAATCCAATAAACATCATGAGATATCACTCACAGCCTATAATTGTAGCGCAAACACAGGTTGTTAGCTCCCTACGAAATAGTGTCTACCGGCTTTTTCTGGGTAAATATTCAGTTGCATTGCCTTGAGCCAATTGATTCATGTTGCTAGACTCTTGGACTCTCGATGGCAATCATTCTCCATCAAAACACTTACCAGCCTTCATACTGCCCGCGGTTTGGATAGAGGAGATGTAAGACTGGATGCGGAAATGGTGTTGTATCTGATTGCTTGCCCTATTGTTTTGCTTGATTGGTATTCTCATCATGTTTAAAAACGTGTTTTATATGTGGTGCTGATGTTATGAGGTAATTGTCGGAGAGCAGAGATATTTTTGGTCTAGTTATTATTATAGTTCTGGTATTGGTTTGTTTGACGTCTAAGAGTGGGGAACCGGTTATTTAAATCGTCAAATCCATCTCTATTCAACGACCGCCTGACTACCCGGTATCCGAGTAACCATTGGACCATGCTTGCAAGCTGTTCACAATTGTGTGGTGATTTCTTCTTTATCGGATATGTTTTAGGCCAATTTGCAAGCATGGAGGGTATACAAATTCCTGCACGGATTCTGTTTCCCCTGCACCGTAGGAAACACTCGTGGGGCCATATCTTCTGATTCTCTGTCTCCACCACAAGATTTACCGAAACCATAGCTCGCTTAGTCTGTCTGCGTGACCGCAGGGGAATCCTTGATTTCGGAAACTGTGGTTTTGGATTTTAATTATCGCCAAACAAGCTCTTAATAGGTTTGCATGCCTCCATCGGTTAATACGGTTTGTGATCGTATAAACCAACTGACACTTAGAGACCGTGGGAAAGGGACCACAATACCTGTATTAAGCTCAACATCCGGACTATAAGTGTGCCGGCACGCAAAACAATTGCCTTTAGTGAGGTTGAACCTTTCCAAGGGGGGTTTGTTTACTGAGTGAAGCATGCTACTGCAGCAGGGCACGCAGGAGTGGCGGATAAGGATATTTGTGAAAAATAATGTATGGCTTGGTCGGTAGATATTGAAAGACCCGGTATCTTTTTTGAGTTTCTAGTGCATCGAAAGGTATCAAACGAAAAGGAATGGGTTGCTGTGGGGTTGTTCAACTTTTAGTTGCGGTGTGCTGATTTGATGCTCCTGGCTCTCGACGGATGCAGTCCCAGTAGGTTTGTGTCACCGGTGCTAGAATTAGAAACTAATCTATTATAAGATCTATTCATCTCGCGGACCATCCACCCCGCTTTCCATCGATTCTCAAGAAATCCTCTCAACGGACCGCAAGTTAATCAAGACCTTCCTCCCGACGGTATTCCAAGTCGCGAAAAACGAAAATGTTACAAGCATTCAATAATAACAATAAGTCTTTCAATAACAAAAACTCTTTCAATAACAAAAACTCTTTCAATAACAAAAACTCTTTCAATAACACTAACTCCTTCAATACCAATTACTACATTACCCCCGATGATGAGTCTAAAATACTAGCTTGGCTATCTCCATTAGAGCCATGGATACGGCACCGAGACATCGGAGCAGAGAGAGTGGATAGTATAGGGGACTGGCTTCTGGAAACCAAGGAATTCACACCCCGGCGTAGTGGCGGGGGGGAGAATAAATCTAACCATGCGACCTTGTTCTGCGAAGGTAATCCGGGAGTTGGAAAGAGCTACATCTGGTAAGAGAGAGTGTGTATCATTGCGGGAAATCGAAGAATGGTATTGTTGATAGGTTGCGGTGACAGCTCACTAGTTATAGATAAGCTATGCGACGAGGCCGTGAAGGATAATACTGCGGTTTCCTGTTTTTACTTCGACTTTGCTACGCGGAACGAGCAGTCACCAATCAATATGCTCGGATCCCTTCTGCGACAGCTAGTTAGCGGATCGGGGGTAATTCCGGAAGCGGTGATTCGAGGTTTTCGCGAGCAGCAAAAGGTTATTGGGGGTAGAAGGCTCCAGGTTTCCGGAATATTAGAGATGTTCCAGACCATCGCAGCTACAAGGCGCACATTTGTGTGTGTTGATGCTCTCGACGAATGTGCGCTGGAACATCGGACGATAGTCCTTGAATCATTAGGAGAGATTCTGCGGCGTTCGCCAAATACGCGCATGTTTATGACCGGGCGGCGACATGTGCGGGGTGAGGTTGAGAGAAGATTGGATGGGGCGGCAACTTTTATGTTAACACAACCCACGGAAGAGAATTTAATTAGATACATCCGCGAGAAACTCAGGAATGACACTACCCCGGATACAATGAACCCGACGTTGGAAGCGGCTATTCTTAAGAGCATTCCCGAGTTAAGCGGGGAAACGTATGTAGGAAAAATGAGCAAGGTTGAAGCTACCTCAGGTAAATTGCTGACACGTGCTAATCTAGATTCCTACTAGCTTCTCTCCATATCAATACAATTCTACAAGAAACCACCATTGCTCGCCGAGGAAAAAAACTCAAGTCGCTGAAAGATGGGGTGGGGTTAGGGGATGCATATGGTGCGACGCTGGAGCGGATAAAGTCTCAAGACGGTGAGAAGGCAAAACTCGCGACATCCACTCTCGCGTGGATCTGTCATGCAGAACGGCCCTTACTGGTGGATGAGCTGTGCCATGCGCTGTCAGTGGAGATAGGAGAAATAGATTCCGATCCCGACAATGTACCTTCAATAGGAGCATTGCTAAGTTGTTGCCAAGGCCTCATCACGGTCGATAAGGAAGCTTCGACGGTGCGGCTAATCCATATTACGGTCCGAGAATATCTTTGTGCTCATCCAGACCTCTTCAATAAACCTCATTCAACAATTACAGAAGCCTGCTCGACCTATCTAAACTCAAATCAGGTCAAAAGTTTCTCACCTTATCCTCTCCCGGACCACCAAGCCATGCCATTCCTCAAGTATTCCTCGAGATATTGGGGGACACATGCCAATAAGGAGCTCTCAGGCCACGCTAAAATCCTTGCATTGGAGCTTTTAAGCCAGTGCGAAAGCCACGTATCCGCTATATCACTTTTGATGCAAGTACTACATCCCAGCTATATCAGACTCATCGGTAATTCCACCCTCTTCTCTGGGCTACACTGCGCGTCTTTTTTCGGGAATGTCGAACTTGTAACTGCATTGATCGATAGGAAGGGTTGCAATATCAACCAAGGAGATTTCACTAATTGTGCACCACTGTCATGGGCAGCGTGGGCGGGACACGAAGGAGTAGCTAAGGTATACTTGAACTAGAAAACATCGACCCAGATCATGCGGATGTGGATGATAGAACACCGCTCGGGTGTGCTGCTCTCGCAAGACATGAAGGAGTAGTCGAGCTGCTGTTAGGGCGGGAAAATGTTAACCCCAATTACGCGAGTAAGAATGGTCGAACACCACTCGGGAACGCTGCTTTCAGAGGGCATGAGGGAGTGGTGAAATTCCTCCTAGAGCGGGAAGATGTTGACCCCGATAGACCAGATAACCAAGACGATACACCACTCTGCTTGGCCGCTTATAAAGGATATGGAGGTGTCGTAAATTTACTCCTCGACCGGAAGGACGTTGACCCAAATCACCAAGGTTTGAACGGTCGAACACCACTCGGGAACGCTGCTTTCGGGGGACATGAGGGAGTGGTGAAATTCCTCCTGGAGCGGGAAGATATTGACCCCGATAGGCCAGGTAACCAAGATGATACACCACTCTGCTTGGCCGCTTATAAAGGATATGGAGATGTCGCGAAGCTACTACCGGATCGGAACGATGTTGACCCAAATCTCCCAGATAAGGTTGGTCGAACACCACTCGGGATTGCTGCCTTTGAAGGACATGAAGGAGTGGTTAAACGTCTTCTGCGATGTGAAGATGTCGACCCCGACGGGCCAGATAACCAAAAAAACACACCACTCTTGTTGGCCGCTTATAAGGGACATGGAGGGGTCGCGAATCTGCTACTGGGCCGGAAGGACGTTGACCCAAATCACCAAGGTTTGAATGGTCGGACACCGCTCGGGATCGCTGCTTTCGAGGGACATGAAGGAGTAGCCAAACTTCTCCTGGAGCGGGAAGATGTCGACTCCGGCAGGCCAGATAACCAAGATAGTACACCACTCTGCTTGGCCGCTTATAAAGGACATGGAGGGGTTGCGAAGCTACTCCTGGACCGGAAAGATGTTGACCCAAATCGCCCAGAAGAGGGTGATCGAACACCGCTCCTGTGTGCTGCCTGGAAGGGACATAAAGGAGTGGTCGAGCTGCTGTTAGGACGGCAAAGTGTCGACCCCGATATGCGAGATAAACATGGACGAACACCACTCTTCTATGCTGCTCGAGAGAAACATGAAGAAGTAGTAAAGCTATTACAAGGTCGGAACTCTGTCAAATGCAGAAATGCGCTACCTCGCCACCAGCTATGAACTAATTAAGTTGATGCAGAAGCCCAGGGTGGTTAATTGATTACGCTCAAATCTCCTTCTTCCTCTCACTCACGCTAGCCTGGCTTGACCTCCCGGAGCCCGCCATGCACCTTTGCCGGCATCGCCACCCTCTCCTTCCACCCCCCTCCCCTTTACTCCGTCTTATATAGTAGACCCGCAATTGTCCTTAACTGTTATTGGCGGAAATTCCACTTGCAAGTAGACATGCGTGATACCCTCTGAAACCTCCGTATATTTTCTAACGTTTGTGTATCCAGGATCACCAGTTTTTGTTCACTTTTCATCGTACACCACCACGAGACTCTTTCATTCGTTCATTTGCACCCATTATCCTCATCACCATTTCCAATCGAATAGATTCCTTGTTATAAGATCTTTCTCCCCCCTATTTCCTTTTATGTACTTGCTTCCTCCTTCTTCTACGGTAGCGATAGATGGATAGATAGATAGATAGAGACAAACCGCACATAAGGTATTGCTCCTAGCATCCACTATTACTCGATTCATTCCTCCGTGCTTCAAAAATTCACAAACCATTCTACGTATCGAACCCACCCATCCATCCTGAATCCCCACTATACCCATCACGTATGATACCCCTCACCCGTGGCGGTGCTCCCATCGACCCATTGCGATAGCGCAATGGCAGTCAGCAACTCGAAAAAGACCTGGAATTACAACGCGCCGACCCCTTTCAACCAACCGCTGCGCATACGCCACCAATTTCGGCTGCGGTTACCTACACTCGCACGGAATGACACATCGGTGACGAGTACCGCCGCAATCTTGGGACCGCCGTAAACTACGGATGTCATGCTGTATATACTTGACCGTTCATAAGGATTCGGATGCCTTGGCGCCAAACCGCAATGTTTGGAATATTTCTTAGTGCCACGGTATCCGAATACTTTATGAATCTTCGTGTAAATTTAGATTACTGACTTTGCTGTATCATAGCTTGGTGCCCCACTAGTACCCGATGCTCATCAAACCTGTAATTTTTAGAGTTGATGGAAGAAGGTTGTCGATTGTGGAAGCTGCGGGAATGGTTCGGAGGATTTCTTCACCATGTTGGGTTAAGGATGTACGGAGAAGTTTCTATTATGTCTTTCCTCCGTTATCACTGGAGTGTGCGGAGGAATGAGGACAAGTGCGGTGAAGTGGGGAGGGGTCCATGGAAGGATCAGGATAATTGGTTTTACGTCTTACTTATACACCTGCCTCTACCGATAGTTTAGTTGCGCGACCGATAAGAGCAAGAACGAAGCATATCTTACCTTTCCTATCTAAGCTTTCCAGTCAAGCTGCCCTATATCCTACCCACTCTGAAGCTGCGCGGTTTAGTTGCTACCCTTCAATAGTAATTACCTGCCAATACCCCTCACCCTCGCCCTATGATAATTTCTTTAAGACTGTCAGATGATACTAGGTTTTGCTTCCTCCAATCTCATGTCACGGCAGTCCACAGGACCGTGAAAACCCGGAGCGAGAGAGAATCACGCCGTGACAGGACGTCCAAAACTTCCCCCTTCGGAGTGAGCCGGGAAAAATACAGCGAAACCATTTTTTCCCTCCTAAGATAGGGGAGGGAGAGATGCCTTCATTATTCCAGTTTCTACGAGTACGGCACGACCGCGAGTGCTCAAGTATGGCAGACTCCGACCCCGACACCGAGGCTAATTCGTCCAGGCTCTTGGAGCCGCCGCCCGAACCTAGGGTCCAAGTAGTACTGTACAAGTATTTATTGCTATTCGTGCCTGCAAGGTGCCACCACAATCCCCATACAGAATTGCATGTATTCGAGAGGGATTTCTCCCTTCTTCAAAACCCTCTAAGAATCGCAAGTTGTCTTGCACACCACCCGATAAACGCCAAGTTTAGCTCCCGCTATTCGTGCTACGCTTCCTCGTATTGTATGTCTTCGTTCAATAAAATACCGTGTCTCACACCCCTGCAGTCTAGAACAGCACTTTTACTTTCCGCTCAATAGGCTATCACAACACAGAATAGACTTTTCTCACTTGCATAGTCCTAGCTAGCGCAACTGTATTGAGTAAACGAATAAAATAAATGTGCGATAAAGCAAACCCTCCTTCCTAGGAGAGCTCCTCTCTTCGCCAACAAAGTTGTTGCCGAAAATGGCAAACTGACCAGAGTATCTCTAGAAAGTGATAACATATCACAACTGAATCGAATAATATCCCTCCTTCCCGCTCCGAATTTTTAACTGGACAAATCAAGTCCGCATAAGATGGACCGCCCGGGCTCATAGGGTTTCCGTTCCGCATTGTTCCACCTATTTCGCGTGCCTTCTATCGTGCTGCCCGCACCCCTATCGCCTTCCAAAGCATCCCTTTGTAGGGGTAGAGGTAGGAGAAGTCCCAGCGGTGGGCGAGGACTGTTCGTCGTCCCCGTCGCCCCCACCAGCTGACACCCCCTCGGTGGGATTGGGACTCAGTGCGGTTGAGGTGCCGATGGACGCGGGGGTTGGTGAGCTACCGGCGATCTCGGTAAGACACTTGGGGCTCCGCATGGGGTAGTTGCTGTAGGCCCTGGAGTTCAAACGTCGAAGATACAACCAAGGCTGTTCTTGGTGAGGTATCTGGGGATGGGAGCTTTCTCCACATCGCGGTTTCCGGACATTCCCTCACCAGTAACTTGCACACAGGTGATTCGAGGTAGTTGGAATTCTAGCTATTGTGAAGAGATAAAAAAGTAGAGAGCCTACCTACAGTAACATAAAACTGCGCCCCTCCTGCCCTCCCATGTTCGCAGGCCTGGCATTGGTCAAGGTCAACATCTCGGCGCGGAAGAGATAGTCCCCGGTCGGGGTGTTCCTCGGGATAACTCAAGGCTGAGGTGCATTTGCCTCTCGCATCCTATCAGTGCAGAAAGTACCTCTTGAGTCGAGACCATCATCACCGACTTTGAAACATTCATCACCAGGCCCAGAGGAAGTTGGAGCGTTATCGACTTTGTTCATGCAGATCGTACATGGGCTTTTGCGAGTACGGGCCGTCCATTACTCCAACAGTAGATATTGAAAGGGTTCAGAACGGGACTATCAGTATCAATCTTTTTTTGAACTTCTAGTGCCCCGGAATGTATCAAACGAAAAAACTGTCCAACTTCCGGTTGCTTCGCGCGGATCCGTTGCTCACGGTCTCCGACGCCAGCCGCCACAGTGCGTTTGTGTCACCACTTGTGTCACCTGAAATCAAACTATTATCGGTACGGTATTCTTAGGTCTGTTCATTGACGTGCGATCAACCCCGCTTTTCTACAATTTCAAATAATCGCACTAACGGACCTGAGGGTATCAACACCTTCCTCCCAACATCCAAAGCAGCAAAAAAAGAGGAAAATGTCACAAGCTTTCAGTAATAACAATAACGCTTTCAATAACACTTTCAACAACGCCTTCAATACCATTAACTACACCGCTCCCGATGTGGAGTCTAAAATACTAGCTTGGCTATCTCCATTAGAGCCATGGGTGCGGCATCGAGACATCGGAGCACAGAGGGTAGACAGTATAGGGGGTTGGCTTCTGGAAACCAAGGAATTCACACGCTGGCGTAGTGGCAGTGGTAGGGAGAATGAATCTAACCATGCGACCCTGTTCTGCGAAGGTAATCCGGGAGTGGGAAAGAGCTACATCTGGTAAGAGTGTGTATCATTGCGGGAGATGAAAGAATGGCATTGCTGATAGGTTGTGATGACAGCTCACTAGTTATAGATAAGCTATGCGATGAGGCCGTGAAGGATGATACTGCAGTTACCTGTTTCTACTTCGACTTTGCCGCGCGGAATGAGCAGTCACCAGCCAATATGCTAGGCTCCCTTCTGCGACAGCTGGTTAGCGGATCGGGGGAGATTCCAGAGGCGGTGGTCCGGGGTTTCCGCGAACAGCAAAAGGTTATCGGGGGTAGAAGGCTACAAGTTTCCGGGATACTGGAAATTTTCCAGGCAATCGCAGCCACAAAGCGCACCTTTTTATGCGTTGATGCTCTCGACGAGTGTGCGCCGGAATATCGGATGATAGTCCTTGAATCGCTAGGAGAAATTCTGCGGCGGTCGCCAAATACTCGCATATTTATGACCGGGCGGCGACACGTGCGGGGTGAGGTTGAGAGAAGACTGGATGGAGCAGCAACTTTTATGTTAACACAACCCACGGAAGAGAATTTCGTTAAATTTGTCCGCGAGAAGCTCAGGAACGACACTACCCCGGATACAATGAGCCCGACGTTGGAAGCGGCTATTCTCAAGAGCATTCCCGAAATAAGCGGGGAAACGTATGTAGGAAAATGAGCCAGGCCAAAGCTGCCTCAGATAAATAGCTAACACATCGAAACCTAGATTCCTACTAGCTTCTCTCCATATCAGTGCAATTTTGCAAGAAACCACTATCGCTCGCCGAGGAAAAAGGCTCAAGTCGCTGAAAGATGGGGTAGGGTTAGGGGATGCATATGGTGCGACGCTGGAGCGGATAAGGTCTCAAGATGGTGAGAAGACAAAACTCGCGATAGCTACTCTCACATGGATCTGTCATGCAGAGCGGCCTTTACTAGTGGATGAACTGTGCCATGCGCTAGCAGTGGAGATAGGAGAAATAGATTTCGATCCCGACAATGCACCTTCGATTGGAGCAGTGCTAAGCTGTTGCCAAGGCCTGATCACGGTCGATAAAGAAGCTTTGACGGTTCGGTTAATCCACATAACGGTCCGAGAATATCTTTGTGCCCACCCAAACCTGTTCAACAAACCTCACTCGACAATTACAGAAGCCTGCTTGACCTATCTAAACTCAAAACAGGTCAGGAACCTCTCGCCCCATCCTCTCCCGGACCACCAAACCATGCCATTCCTCAAGTATTCTTCAAGATATTGGGGAGTACATGCCAACAGGGAATTTTCAGACCATGCGAGAATCCTTGCGCTGGAGCTCTTAAGCCAATGCGAAGACCATGTATCCGCTGTATCACTTTTGAAGCAAGTGCTAGATCCAAGCTATTATGCACTCGCCGGAAATTTCCATCTATTCTCTGGGCTACACTACGCGTCATTTTTTGGGAATGTTGAACTTGTAACTGCTTTGATAAATGGGAAGGGTTGCGATATCAACCAACGAGATTGCATAAATCGTGCACCATTATCATGGGCAGCGAGGATGGGACATGAGGGAGTGGTGGAGCTGCTGCTAGTGCAGCAAAATGTTGACCCTAATTTTCCAGATTGCTATGGCCGAACGCCCCTCGGGATCGCTGCTCTCAATGGACGTGAGGGAGTGGTGAAACTGCTCCTCGGCCGGGAAGTTGTCCACCCCGATGAGCCAGATAGCGAAGGGAGTACACCACTATGCTTGGCTGCTTATATAGGACATAGAGGTATTGCGAAGCTACTACTGGACCGGAACGATGTTGACCCGAATCGCCTAGATAAGGATAGTCGAACACCACTCGGGTGTGCCGCTCTAGAGGGACATGAAGGAGTGGTCGAGCTGCTACTAGGACAAGAAAATATTAACCTCAATCACCCAGATAAGGATGGCCGGACACCCCTCGGGATTTCTGCTTTCGAGGGACACGAAGGAGTGGTGAAACTCCTCCTAGGCCGGGAGGTTGTCGACCCCGATAGGCCAGATAACGAAGGCAGTACACCACTCTGTCTGGCCGCTTATAGTGGACATAGGGGGGTTGCGAAGCTACTCCTGGGCCGGAACGATGTTGACCCAAATCGCCTAGATAAGGATGACCGAACACCACTCGGGTGTGCCGCTCTAGAGGGACATGAAGGAGTGGTCGAGCTGCTGCTAGGACGGGGAAATATTAATCTCAATCACCCAGATAAGAATGGCCGAACTCCACTCGGGAACGCTGCTTTTGAGGGACACGAAGGAGTGGTGAAACTCCTCCTAGGCCGGGAGGTTGTCGACTCCGATAAGCCAGATAGCGAAGGGAGTACACCACTCTGCTTGGCCGCTTATATAGGACATAAAGGAATTACGAAGCTACTACTAGACCGGAACGATGTTGACCCAAATCACCCAGATAAGGATGGCCGGACACCCCTCGGGATTTCTGCTTTCGAGGGACACGAAGGAGTGGTGAGGCTCCTCCTAGGCCGGGAAGTTGTCCACCCCGATAGGCCAGATAACGAAGGCAGTACACCACTCTGTCTGGCCGCTTATAGTGGACATGGAGGGGTTGCGAAGCTACTCCTGGGCCGGAACGATGTTGATCCAAATCACCCAGACGAGAATGATCGAACACCGCTCGGGATTGCTGCTTTTGAGGGACATGAAGCAGTGGTGAAACTCCTGCTGGGCCGGAAAGTTGTCAACCCCGATAAGCCAGATAGCGAAGGGAGTACACCACTCTGCTTAGCCGCTTATATAGGACATAAAGGAATTACGAAGTTACTACTAGACCGGAACGATGTTGACCCAAATCGCCCAGATAAGAATGGTCGAACACCACTCGGGTGTGCCGCTCTAGAGGGACATGAAGGAGTGGTCGAGCTGCTGCTAGGGCGGGAAAATATTAACCCAAATCTCCCAGATAAGGATGGCCGGACACCCCTCGGGATTTCTGCTTTCGAGGGACACGAAGGAGTGGTGAGGCTCCTCCTAGGCCGGGAGGTTGTCGACCCCGATAGGCCAGATAACGAAGGCAGTACACCACTCTGTCTGGCCGCTTATAGTGGACATGGAGGGGTTGCGAAGCTACTCCTGGACCGGAAAGATGTTAACCCAGATCACCCAGACGAGGATGATCGAACACCACTCGGGTGTGCCGCTCTGGAGGGACATGAAGGAGTGGTCGAGCTGCTGCTGAAACGGGAAAATGTTAACCCAAATCTCCCAGATAAGGATGGCCGGACACCACTAGGGATTGCTGCTTTTGAGGGGCGTGAAGTAGTGGTGAAGCTTCTCCTGGAGCGGGAAAATGTCGACCTCGATAGGCCAGATAACGAAGGCAGTACACCACTCTGCTTGGCCGCTTCTCGCGGACATGAAGGTGTCGCGAAGCTGCTCCTAGACAGGAAAGACGTTGACCAAAATTGCCCCGACGAGCATGGCCGACGAGCATGACCGAACGCCACTCGGATGTGCTACTCTCGAGGGACATGAAGGAGTGGTCGAGCTGCTGCTGGGACGGGAAGGTGTTGACCCCCACAGGCGAGATAAATATGGTCGAACACCGCTCTTCCATGCCGTTCTGGAGAGCCATGAAGGATTAGTGAAGCTACTACAAGCCTATCACTCTGTCGAATGCAGAGATGCGCAGCCCCCTCATCTGCTGTGAACGAACCGGGATGCGGCAGAGCCCCCGGGTTGTCAATTGATTACACTCAAATCGCCTACTCCGTCTCTCACCAACTCAAGCCTGGGTTAACATCTCGGACCCGGCTATACGCCTTTGCCGGCACCACCCCCCTCCCTCTCCTACTCTAGCCTTATAAGGTGAACCCGAAATTGTCCCCCGCTGTCGTCGGCGGAAATCCCACTTGTAAGTAAACGTGTATGATACCCCTCTGAAATTGCCAGACACTTTCTAATGTTTATTTATCCAGGATCACCATTTTTTGTTCACCGTTCATCATACACCACCTAAGAGACACTTCCTTTCATTCGCTCATTTACACCATTCACCCTCATCATTACTTCCAATCGAATAGATCCCTTGTTACAATATCTCCTTTTTTCTTATTTCTTATTATGTATTTATTTTCTCCTTCTTCTACGGCAGTGATAGATGGATAGATGGATAGAGAGATAAACCACGCATAAGGGTATTATTCCCAGCATAGATTAGTACTCGATTGATTCCCCTTCGTTCCAAAAATTACAAGCCATTCCAGGTACCGAACCCGCTCACCCCGAATCCCATCCTTCCCCACTCTACCCATCATGTAGGGTATCCCCCACCCATAGCGGCACTCCCGCAGGCCCGTTGCGATAGTGCAATGGCAGTCAGTAACCCGAAAAATACCTACACCTATAATGCGCCGGCCCCTTTCAAACCAACCAACGCACATGCGCCACCAATTTCGGCTGTAGTTACCTACACTCGCACAGGACAGTATTATACAGTCGTGATGATCTGTGATATGCTTTCCGGACGTACCTCCTCCAGTAGCCCGCGGTCGGTGACACCTATGCCGCGGGAATCGCGCAATGTTGAGATTTTCGTAGACAACGGATTCTATGCTACGGCCGTATCATAGCTCGATGTCTCGCTAGTGCTGTACTGTACAGTACAGTATAATACCCAATGCCCATCCACCATACCCATAATTACCAGCCAATACCCCTCTCCCTCGCCACAATTTTTTGAGACCGTCATATGATACTAACTTGCTTCCCGCCCATGTCACGTTACGGTATAGTACGGCACCGCGAAACCACGGAGAAACAGAGAAGAACGCTATGACAGGACGTCAAGAATTTCCCCCTTCGGAGTAAGCGGGGAGAAACACGGCGAAACCATTTTCCCTCCTGAGACAACGGAGAGAGAGATGCCACCTTTTATGATACGGCGCGACCGCAACCGCTCAAGTATGGCCGATTCGACTCCAACGCCGAGGACAATTCGTCTGGGTTCTCGGAGCTGTTTCCTGTCCGAACTGAGGGTAGGTTCTATCCCTATAATACCGGTACTGTTCGTGTTTGCCCTATACAGAATTGGATATATTCGAGAGGGGGTTTTTTCTTTTTCTTTTTCGATAGTCTAAAAAGGAAATGGTTTAAGCCCCGCGATTCTCTAGCACTTTCTAGAAACCGAGTTGAGTTGATCAAGAATGGGGAGGGAAGCCGTTGATAGTGTAAAAGTTAGTGCAGGGCCGCTCCCTCCAAACATCGCGAGCAGTCCTACACACCACCGGATAAACGCCAAGTTTAGCTCTCACTATTCGTGCTACTCTCCCTCGTATTGTATTGTATATCGGCGTTTGATAAAATACCGTGTCTCACACCCCTGCAGTCTAGAACAGCACTTTCGCTTTCGAGCTCAATAGACTATCGCAATTACAGAATGGACTTTTCTCACTTGCATCGTACTCGCCCAGCACAATTGTATTGAATAAATAGATAGGATAAAATAAACGGGCGCCTATCGTTTAGCAAGCCCTCCTCCCAGAATATTTCCTCTCTCCGCCAACAATGTTGTTGCCGAAAATGACAAACTGACCAGAGTCTATCTACAAGATGATAATATATCACAATTGAATCAAATAATATCACTCCCTCCCGCTCTAAATTTTTTAACTGGACAAATCAAGTTCACTTAAGATGGACCGCCCGAGCTCATAGGGCTTTCCGTTCCGCGTTGTTCCACCTATTTTGCGTGCCTTCTATCGCGCTGTCTGCACCTGTGTCGCCTTCCAAAGCATTTCGTAGGGGCAGGGGTTGGAGATTTAGTAGCGGGCGAGGGCTCTCCATCGTCTCCGTTGCTTCCACCAGTTGGCTCTTCCTTGGTGGGATTGGGACTCAGTGCGGTTGAGGTGCCGGGGACTTCGGGGCTGACGAGCTACTGGCGTTCTCGGCAAGACACTTGGTGCCAGGTTTTGAATGTAGGATTGGGAGGAAAGATATATATAATTGCCTATCGAGACAAAGAGAACGAACATAGACTTGAACGAGTGAATGAACTGATAATTGACAAAGAACAACGGGAAAAAGAGCCAGCTTTTATCCTGTGAAAATGACAAGGCAAGGCGGAAGTGACCGGAGAAACCTTTCCACCTCTGAACTCAAGCTAGACAGTAAAGAGACAATGCCAAACCACGAAACAGCATGAAACAAAAGAGAAACGAGATGTAACTGTACTAGTATGAAGACAACAACTACCGTTACATACTTCAACACCAGGGATGGAGCAGTTGCTGTAGGCCCGGGGGTTCGGACGTCGAAGATACAGCTCGGGCTGTTCCTGGTGAAGTATCCGAGGATAGAAACTTTCTCCACGTCGGGGTTTCCAGGTGTTCCTCCAACAGTGACTTGCACACAACTGATTCACGGGGGTTAGAATTCTAGCTATTGTGAAGAGACCAAAAAGTAGAGAGTCTGCCTAACATAAAACCGTGGCTTCTCCTGCCCTCCCATGTTCGCAGGCCTAGCATTGTTCAAGGTCAACATCTCGGCCCTGAAGAGATAGTCCCCGGCGGGGGTGTTCTTCGGGACTACTCCGGGCTGAGGGACGTTTGCCTCTCACATCCTATCAGTGCAGAAGGTACCTCTTGAGTCGAGATCGTCTTCACCGACTTTGAACCATCCACCATCAGGCCTAGAAGCAGTTAGAACGTTATCGACCTTTTCATGTAGGTCGTACATGGACCCTTATGCGAGCTGTCCGTTACACCAACATGGAGAGCATAGCTCCCTTCCCTGCTTTCCCAGGTGAGGGCATCCAAATGGCTCCCCCAGGTCAAAAATAAGAAAACCTAACCAGAGCCAACCTCTAAGTCCGCCAGGCAAGAAAGCAAGGACGTTTAGGAAAGCATGATGGATATGGCAAAGGTCAAAATTTAATAATGATAGAAACAAGTTTATTGTACTGTACCATACTACTCAACAACTTACCTGCGCACAATAAAAAAGTAATAAATCGTAAAAAATATTTTCCAACACTAGAGCTAACAACAAATACCAGTCCAACCAGTTGATGACAGTGCATGGTTCCGATCGGCTCAACCGGCCAAGTCACAGTCACAATAGTACGGTAAGATATCTGTTTTCCGTTAATTGACGGATAGCACTAGTCCCGAAGCCAGTCGAGAAAAATCAATCACGAATAATCGGGAATGTATTTGGGTAGGTTCCTTAGCAAATTCGAGCAGGGTAGGGAGGTTTATAATACTGCACCTTAGATCCATATAATACGTAACTGTCAAAGGATCAAAACGAGTGATATACTATGAGTGCAATTTTACTCTGGGGCTTACTTTTAATGTCTGGTATGAATTGTCACCACTCACACATTTTTCGTCAATTTTCCCCTCCTGTTGGAAATATCGTTCTCTAGGCCCGGACTGAGGCTGTGATCCTCAACTGCAGCCATTGCGATAATTCCCCGGAACATGAGGGCATGGGGGATATGGCGAGTTCGTAGAGTGGTCTGGGTCTCGGCGGCCCGGTCAAACTGAGCAAGGTTTGGAAAGCTTTCCTTACGAGGAGGGGGCCGTTTGAATCTCTGGGTAGATGGTGGAATATGTTTGGAGAAATGGCGAGGAGGAGAAGCGAGCACTATGATACAAAGCGTTATAAAAGTTCAGAACTTGTTGCAGGTAGGATGGGGCGCTCTATCACTGGGGATATTACCCTTTTTGCTTGAATTAGCTAACGAGTTATCATATACGAATAGTGTTCGAGGTTATTCCTACAGATTGCTCGATTCCGGGAATCAGGTATCTTATCCAAGATGAGGTATCTCAATCACGTGTTTCTGTTTAGTGTGCTAGTTTACTATCAAAAGTTGTCCCTACACTGTCCGCGATATCATGTGGCGGTGGAGGCATGGTGGTAATTACTAATGTGGGCTTGGAACAAATGCTCTAGGTAAGATGTCACCAGTGCATTATAAGTTATCATAACATGACAGTGGTAGGACCGGAACCACAGGCGTTTATGATTAAGTAGACGATACTGCATCTACAGTACCTGATTTTTTTCGTTAAATCCTTCAATTGTTTACACAATAATATTATTGTACCAAGGGTACCTGGCGGAAATGCAGTATATTTAAAAGAGGAAAAAACGAAAGCAGGAGAAGCGAATATGGAAAACGGTCTAAACAACGTACATAGTTTCACCGGCAGGAAGAAAATTCAGCATGTGAATTTCTGTGCTGATTCTCTTTTCCCTAGACCATAGGAAACACTCTTGGTGGAATGTTTTCTGGTTTTGGGCTCCACAAAAGTTACTCAAACCATAGCTCGCTCTTTCTGTCGGCGTGACTTCCAGTAACCCTTAGTTTCGGATCTTGACCACCACCAAATAAGCCTGTTATAAGTTTGAATGGCCCGTCATAAGTGATCGCATAAACCAACTGGCCCCAAAAGGCCGTAGAACACGGACCCCGATTCAGTATTGAACTGCTCAACATCGCGAGTATTGGTGTACCGTCACGCACAGCAGTTCTTCTTTTTAGCGAGGCTGATATTCTACATGGTGCGCTCGTTTATTAGGTAGAGCATGTTAATGCCAGATGGCGCGCAGGAGTCGTGTAAGGAAATTTGTGAAAAATAATGTATAGCGTGGTCGGTATATAAAAAAGTCGGGTGACAAAAAACTCGGGCCATTTGCGATTCTACACCAAAACCAGCCATCTTCAGCGACCCACAGCTCACTGGTACAGTACCAAGGTAAGAAATCTCGAAAAGCTGCAATAACTATGAGAGTAACTGCTCCTTCCCATTACCGGGGTATAGAGGCTCTGAAGCAATAACTTGTGACCTTTGTGTGCTCTGGTATTGAAAAATCCAAAGGTGACTTGAGTATCCGGATGAGGCTGCCATACAAAAGATACATGGAAGCCACCTCGCTTCCAAGTTATTACTAGTTTTCTTAAACCCACAATCAATTTTCTTTGCTGAAAACTACTCTCTACCTATTTCCCAATTTAATTTGGCCCAGAGCAGAAGCCCAAGCTCCATTGGAGGTGAGAAAATGGTTGGTAAAGAGGGCTCGGTTTTAGTGCAAATCAGCTCGAGGCACGAGTTTTTTGTCCTAATGTTTGATTGAAAGGGTGTAGAATGGGACTACCAGTATCTGTTTTTTTGAATTTCTTATGCACCGGAAAGTATCAAGCGAAAAGGGATGTTCAACTTTTGGTTGCTTTGTGCGGATCTGTTGCTCATTACGTTCAACGCAAGCAGCCACAGTGCGCCCGCGCCGCCACTTGTGGAACCAGCAATTATCCTGTCACATTCTCAGATCCGTCCCTCGCTTGTGCGATTAACCCCGCTTTTCTGCAATTTCAATTTCAAATAATCGCATCAACGGACTCAAAGGTATAATATCAACACCTTCCTCTCAACACTCAAAGCGGGGAAATGTCACAAGTTTTCAGTAATAACAATAACGCTTTCAATAACTCTTTCAATACCGTTAACTACATTACCCCCGATGATAGGTCTGAGATACTAGCCTGGCTATCTCCATTAGAGCCATGGGTACGGCATCGAGACATCGGAGCGCAGAGGATGGACAGTGTAGGGGCCTGGCTTCTGGAAACGAGGGAATTCACACGCTGGCGTACTGGTGGCAGGGAGAATGAATCTAACCATGCAACTTTGTTCTGCGAAGGCAATCCGGGAGTGGGAAAGAGCTATATCTGGTGAGAGAGAGTGTGTATCATTACGGGAAATTAAAGGATGGTATTACTAACAGGTTTCGATGGCAGCTCACTAGTTATAGACAAGCTATGCGACGAGGCCGTGAAGGATGATACCGCAGTTATCTGCTTCTACTTCGACTTTGCCGCCCGGAATGAGCAGTCGCCAATCAATATACTCGGCTCCCTTCTGCGACAGCTGGTTAACGGATCGGGGGTAATTCCGGACGCCGTAATCCGGGGTTTTCGCGACCAGCAGAAGGTTATTGGGGGTAGAAGGCTACAAGTTTCTGGAATAGTGGAGATGTTCCAGACCATCGCAGCCACAAAACGCACGTTTGTGTGTATTGACGCTCTCGACGAATGCGTTGCGGAACATCGGATGGTAGTTCTTGAGTCACTCGGAGAGATTCTGCGGCGGTCGCCAAATACTCGCATATTTATGACCGGGCGGCGACATGTGCGGGGTGAAGTTGAGAAAAGATTGGATGAAGCGGCAACTTTTATGTTAGCACAACCCACGGAAGAGAACTTTATTAGATACATCCACGAGAAACTCAGGAATGACACTACCCCGGATACAATGAGCCCGACGTTGGAAGCGGCTATTCTCAAGAGCATTCCCGAAATAAGCGGGGAAACGTATGTAGGAAAATGAGCAAGGGCGGCGCTATCCCAGGTAAATGCTAACAAATTTGAACCTAGATTCCTGCTGGCTTCTCTCCATATCAATGCGATTCTGCAAGAAACCACCATTGCTCGCCGAGGAAAAAGGCTCAAGTCGCTGAAAGACGGGGTAGGGTTAGGGGATGCATATGGTGCGACACTCGAGCGGATATGGTCTCAGGGTGGTGAGAAGGCAAAACTCGCAATAGCCACCCTCACATGGATCTGCCATGCAGAGCGGCCCTTACTGGTGGATGAGCTGTGCCATGCGCTAGCAGTGGAGGTGGGGGAAACAGATTTTGATCCCGACAATGTACCTTCAATAGGGACATTGCTAAGCTGTTGCCAAGGCCTGATCACGGTCGATAAGGAAGCTTCGACGGTGCGGTTAATCCATATTACGGTCCGGGAATATCTTTGTTCTCATCCAGACCTCTTCAATAAACCTCACGCGACAATTACAGAAGTCTGCTTGACCTATCTAAACTCAAACCAGGTCAAAGGCCTTTCACCTCACCCTCTCCCGGACCACCCAGACACATCATTCCTCAAGTATTTTTCGAGGTATTGGGGGACACATGCCAATAGGGAACTCACAGACCATGCGAGAATCCTTGCACTGGACCTCCTAAGCCAGTATCAAAATCACGTATCCGCTATATCACTTTTGAAACAAATACTAAGTCAAAGGCTTATCAAACTCATCGGTGATTCCACGCTCTTCTCTGGGCTGCACTGCGCGTCTTTTTTCGGGAATGCCGAACTTGTAACCGCGTTGATAGATGGAAAGGGTTGCAATATCAACCAACGAGATGGCATGAATCGTGTACCAGTGGCATGGGCGGCGGGAATGGGACATAAAGTGGTGGTTAAGATACTGCTTGAACGAGAAAATATCGACCCCGATCATGCCGATGTAGATGATAGAACACCACTCGGGTGTGCTGCTCTCGAGGGACATGAAGGAGTGGTTGAGCTGCTGGTGGGACGGGAAAATGTTAACCCCAATCACCCAGATAGGGATGGCCGAACCCCACTAGGGAACGCTGCTTTCGGGGGATATGGGGGAGTGGTGAAACTCCTCCTGGAGCGGGAAGATGTCGACCCCGATAGGCCAGATAGCGAAGGGAGTACACCACTCTGCTTGGCCGCTTATAGTGGATATGGAGGGGTCGCGAAGCTACTACTGGACCGCAGCGACGTCGACCCAAATCGGCTAGACGAGGATGGTCGAACACCACTCGCGTGTGCCGCTCAGAATGGACATGAAGGAGTGGTCGAGCTGCTGATGGGACGGGAAAATGTTGACCCCAATTGCCCAGACAAGATTGGTCCAACACCACTCGGAATTGCTGCTTTAGAGGGACATGAAGGAGTGGTGAAACTTCTCCTGGGGCGGGAAGATGTCGACCCTAACCGCCCAGGCAAGAATGGTCGAACTCCACTCGGGATTGCAGCTTTCTAGGGACATGAGGGAGTGGCGAAACTCCTCCTGGGGCGGGAAGATGTCGACCCCGACAGGCCAGATAATCAAGGGGGCGCGCCGCTCTCGTTGGCCGCTTATACAGGACATGAGCGGGTTGCGAAGCTACTACTGGAACAGGAAGAGGTTGACCCAAATCGCCCAGGTGCAAACGATCTAACACCACTCGGGTGTGCTGCTCTGAAGGGACATGAAGGAGTGGTGAAACTTCTCCTGGAGCAGGAAGATGTCGACCCCGATAAGCCA
The DNA here is from genome assembly GCA_003313605.1 of Tuber umbilicatum. NCBI lineage: Eukaryota > Fungi > Ascomycota > Pezizomycetes > Pezizales > Tuberaceae > Tuber > Tuber umbilicatum. The sequence goes on along the minus strand of QLOI01003071.1, from coordinate 19,047 downwards.
GATGACCAAGACAATGCACCGCTCTTGTTAGCCGCTTATAAAGGACATGGAGGGGTTGCGAAGCTACTACTGGACCGGAAAGATGTTGACCCAAATCGCCCAGGCGTGGGTGGTCGAACACCGCTCGAGTATGCTGCTTTGAACGGACATGAAGGAGTGGTGAAACTTCTCCTGGAGCGGGAAGATGTCGACCCCGACAGCTTAGATAACGAAACGGTACCCCACTCTGCTTAGCCGCTTATCACGGACATAAGGGAGGAAGCTACTCCTAGACAGAAAAGGCGTTAACCCAAATCGCCTATTCGGGGATAATCAAACCCGCTCGGCTATGCTTCTATGTATGGACATGAAGGAGTGGTCGAGCTGCTGCTGGGACGGGTAGGTATCGACCCCGATAGGCGAGATAAACATGGTCGAACACCGCTCTTCTATGCTGCTCGGGAGAACCATAAAGAAATAGTGAAGCTACTACAAGCCTTGAACTCTGTCGAATGCCGAGATACACACCCTCCTCACCAGCCACGAGCAAACCAAGATGGAGCGGGAGCCCGGGGTGTCAATTGATTACACTCAAATCGCCGTGTAACCCCTCTCTCACCAACGCCAGCTTGGGCCAACCTCCCTGACCCCGCTATACGCCTTTGCCGGCATCGCCACCCCTCTCCCTCCTACTCTAGCCTCATAAGGTGAGACCGAAATTGTCCCCAGCTGCCATTTGCGGAAATCTCACTTGTAAGTAGACGTGTATGATACCCCTCTGAAACCACCGGACACTCCCTAACATTTATGTATCCAGGATCACCATTTTTTGTTCACCGTTCATCATACACCACCCAAGAGACTCTTGCATTCATTCGTTCATTTGCACCATCCATCCCCACCATCACTTCCAATCGAATAGATTCCCTGTTACAATACCTCCTTTCTTCCTATTTCTTATTATGTATCTATTTCCTCCTCCTTATACGGTAGTGATATATGGATAGATAAACCACGCATAGGGTATTATTACCAACATATATTAGCACTCGATTCATTCCTCCTCGTTCCCGAAATTACCAACCATCCCACGTATCGGGCCCGCCCACCCCGAATCCCATCCTCCCCCACTCATTGTGGCACTCCTGTGGACCTGCTGCGATAGTGCAATGGCAGTCAGTAACCCGAAAAAGACCTATAATTATAATGCGCCGGCCCCTTTCAAACCAACCACCGCGGATGTGCCACCAATTTTGGCTGCGGCTACCTGCACTCGCACAGGACAGTATCCCACAGCAGTGATGATCCGCGATATATGTTTTCCGGCCGTACCTCCCCCAGCAGCCGTGGTCGACGACACCCATGCCGCGGGAATTGCGCAATGTTGAGATTTTCGTAGGCAACGGATACTACCCGGCGATTTTTAAAGTAATCGGAACTGGAAAAATAGAGTTACGCGGCCCACGTGCGAGGAGGGTTCCGGCGGGGTGCTTGGCTGACAGTTATCGCTGTAGCGCCGTTTTACTTAACTTACGTGCGGGTGGGTAGCCTACGTTCCGATTACTTTAAAAATCGCCTAGTATGCTACCGCCGTATCATAGCTCGATGTCTCACTAGCACTGTACTGTACTGTACTGTACTGTACCCAATGCCCAACCACCATGCCCGTATGTACCAGCCAATACCCCTCTCCCTCGCTACAATTTCTTCGAGACTGTCACATGATGCTAGCTTGCTTCCCGCCCATGTCACGTTACAGCACAGTACAGCACCGTGAAACCCCGGAGAAACAGAAGCACGCTAGCCAGGACGTCAAGAATTTCCCCCTTCGGAGTAAGCGGGGAGAAACACGGAGAAACCATTTTCCCTCCTGAGACAACGGAGAGAGATACCTTGATTATTCCAGCACGACCGCAACCGCTCAAGTATGGCCGATCCAACCCCGACACCGGGGGCAATTCGTCTGGGTTCCCGGAGCTGTCCTCGGAACCGGGGGTAGTTTCTATATCCATAATACTGTTCGTACTTGCCCCATGCAGAATCGGATTTATTCGAGAGGGGGTTTTTCCGCTCTCTTTCATAAGTCCAAAAAGGAAGTGGTTTACGCTCCGCGGTTCTCTAGCACTTTCCAGAAACCGAGTTGAGTTGGTCAATCATGGGGGAGAAGTCGTTTCTAGTGTATAGGTTAGATGGTGCGAGCCGCTCCCTCCAACAATCGCGAGTAGTCTTCCACACCACCGGATAAACGCCAAGTTTAGCTCTCGCTATTCGTGCTACTCTCTCTCTCGTATTATATCAGCGTCTAATAAAATACCGTGTAACGCCGTCAGCTCTCACACCCCCGTAGCCTAGAACAGCACTTTTGTTTTCGAGCTCAATAGGCTATTGCAATCACGGAACGGACTTTTCTCACTTGCATCGTACTCGCCCAGCGCAATTGTATTGAATAAATAAATAGAATAAAATATATGGGCGCCTATCATAAGGCAAGCCCCCCCCTCCCAGAAGAGTTCCTCTCTCCGCTAACGATTTCGTTGCCGAAAATGACAAACTGACCAGAGTCTATCTACAAGATGATAATATATTACAATTGAATAGAATAATATCCCTGCCGCTCTAAATTTTTAACTGGACAAATCAAGTCCGCATAACATGTACCGCCCGGGCTCATAGTGTTTCCGTTCCGTGTTGCTCCACTTATTTCGCGTGCCTTCTATCGTGTTGTCTGCACCTGTGCCGCCTTCCAAAGCATTTTGTAGGGGTAGGGGTGGGAGAAGATTTAGCAGTGGGCGAGGGCTCCCCATCGTCTCCATCACTTCCACCAGTTGATCCTTCCTTGGTGGGATTGGGACTTGGTGCGGTTGAGGTGCCGGTTGAAGGAGAGGCTGGTGAACTGCCGGCAGAGGCGGGGGCTGGTGAGCTCCCGGCGTTCTCGGTAAGACACTTGGGGCCCGGGATGGGATAGTTGCTGAAGGTCTTGGAGTTCCAGATGTCGAAGATACAGCCCGGGCTGTTCTTGGTGAGGTATCCGGGGATGGAAACTTTCTCCACATCGGGGTTTCCGGAGGTTCCCTCAACGGTGACTTGCACACAACTGATTCGGGTGATTAGAATTTAGCTAGTCAAGAGATCAGAAAGTGGAGAGCATACCTAACATAAAACTGTGGCTCCTCCTGTCCTCCCATGCTCGCAGGTCCAGCATTGTTCAAGGTCAGCATCTCGGCGCGGAAGAGATAGTCACCGGCTGGGATGTTCTTCGGGACAACTCCGGGTTGAGGGGCGTTTGCCTCCCGCAGCCTATCAGTGCAGAAGACACCTTTCGAGTCGAGGCCGTCTTCGCCGACTTTGAACCATCCATCGCCGGGCCCAGGGTCGGTCAGAGCGTCATCGACCTTCTTCATGTAGATCGTGCATGGGCCCTTGTGCGAGTCGTCCGTTACACCGACAGGGATAGTACCGTCCTTGAGAGGATATTGAGCTGGGGGGATTCCGGGATCACTTCGCCATTCGAAAGCGATCGAATCACCACCTGCGGCACTCAGTCAGCACCTCACCCTTAACCTTCGCATCGGAGATGATAATTCGACTCACCCTTCACTTTGCATTTTGACTTTGCGTTACCCTTGACAGCGTTGCAAGCCATGTTGTTGCTGCTCAGGTCGGTGAGAGGGTTGACAGAACTCGCCTGACGAACACAGTCGCTGTTGGGAGAACCGTTGATGTGGAAATGTGTAACCAAAGAATGAGCGGACGCAAGGCCAATCATGGCAAACGCAGCGGTAATAGACTTCATGATGATCGATTTCGTGAGTTTTTGAAAAGAATGTGATTTTGTTCTTTTTGCAAGTGGCCCAAAGGTGTGAGTTTCTCAGAAGCTGAAGGGCACGAATGGGGTAAAGACGAATGGAACTCTTCAAGAGCTGTCTCTCAAAGAACAAAGCAAGTAAGGAAGAAGCGAAGGTGGGTTAGGAGCGAAGGTGGGGGGAGCGAAGGTGGGAGTGAAGCTGCGCTAGGCCTGCTGGGTGAAGAACGGAAAATGGAATGGGGGGGGGATATTGTGAAGTCTTATATACGATATGGGGTCGCCCCCCCTCCCCTCCCCTCCTCCTTTCCATGTGGATTTCTAGTGATTCTTTTTTGATAGGGAGGTCAAACTGATTCTCCTCCCGCTAACTTTCCTACCGCTAGTCCCACGCCATGGCGGTTTCCTGTTTGCTGTGGTAAAGGGATGAGAGTCACTGCCCCTGTCGTAACTCCTGAAAGGTACAGTACTGTACAGTACTCTACAAGTAGTACAGTGCAGTACCTTGCAGAAGCGCGGGACACTAGACTGGATCGTGCGCGGATTGGTCGGACTCGACCAACCCCTCATCAACCAGTCAATCCATTCCAGCAACGACAGGGTAACCTTCAACCCCCTAGAACCTCTTCGAGTACCGTATTCAGCGTTAGTCCCGCTCAACTCACCAATTTGCCTCCTTTGTGCGAACAGGAAGAGGAAAAAAAGAAAAATATCACGGGTCCCGAGTCGTGGATAACTACCGAACAGCCTTGAGTATATTGTGATTCGTCGATTACGGTACATGGGCCCTCCCGTCTCTTCGTAACTTTATGGTTCCCCCACCTCACCTCACATCATACCGGTACAGTATTACTCGACTGGAACCCCTTTTGGGGATTTCGTACGACGGAAAATTTGCAAGACATGTCGGCCTCGTGAGATCTTTTACACATCCATACTACGAGTACGGAATCGACCTGTTCCCCCTCCTCCTTGCATATTTCCACCCTGCCGTTGGCCAAAGGGATAAAACACACCCGCATACACTAGCAAATTTTGTTTTTGTTCTCAAGGGGAACCGATGCAGGAACAGGAATCACGGCTATAAGCGAGACTCCAGGGCATTTTTCAGGGCACCAGTAGAAAGCTGTCATCCACCCACCACGTCAGAATACTCGTAACCGCGGCCTATCGTACTGTACCCGTACAGTACGATTACGGGTGCGGTACGGCACTCTACCCGTGACTGGCATTCGAGGGAAAACTCGAGGTCACCTTCTCTCGTTGAATTCCATTCAGCGAGAAAAAAAGTTTTCAGCTTGTTTCAGCGGCTGAGAGCGGGATAAAATGATCCGGTGAATCCCCCCTCCCTCGAACCGCAAAGAAGAAAAACCCTGCAGCGCGCACACCACAATACAAGCAGCCCGTAGTGCGCCACGAATTCCAACGGTGGTGATAGCCACGGATGTGATAAGAAGAGCATTCTACATGTATATCGTGCGAACAAATTCGCGGGAGGATATACAACAAAGTGAACTCGATAGCGGTACTGGGCCCGTTTCCGAGGGCATGGTTGGTGGATTATCCTTGCCGGAATGGTGTTTGGAACGACGCTTATTAACCGGATCCATGACTTTTTTGCTTACTAGCACTTTGCCTCCTCCCTTGCCTCATATCAGTCTTGATCCCCAGAAGGAAATGTGGCGCGGCGTTACCCTAGGATCACCGCTATCCATGCTGAAACTTGGGGATCCGAGGGGAAGGTAACCGGTAAATGAGAAAATTCGTCAGGGGACATTTTGGCCCCGATGTTGATAAAAATTTTCCGAAGGGCTTCAACATCCGGCCTCGGTATGACAGTGTTATCAAACCAATAGCCAATAGAAAGCCGAGGAAGTGAGGTTGATAACTACCAAGTTTTCCGTCCATACCTACATGCTCTTTTAAGTCGGGAGCTCTAAGTCCGATGAGGTGCTCTAAGTAACTTTTGTTTTCAAAGTGGATCAAAGCGCCGTGGCCCTATTATCCTTAGTCAGGTAAAATAATAATACATCGCTGTTTTCGGCTTTTTGTCGAGTACGCGTACAAGCACTAGTAGAGTTTAGTACGGGTGCATAGCACCCTGCATTCAACGTCCAGAAACAGAAGTTCGAAAATACTCGTACAAGCGCAGTAGGGATTTCCCGATCCCTGATCTCCGTAATCCGGACAAGCTCCCTATCCCGTATAAACCTACGAGGAGATACTTGTGAGTCGGTAGGGCAGTGCCTCTACCATACGATACTGTATGACAGAGTAAACAAATTGAATTCGAGTCCAAAACACAACCCACAGTACGAGTATTCTCCCGGATCAGCCGTTGTACCGGACGGATTCTTTGCCTTGGTGACTGTGTATGGGGGAAAAAAAAAATCCGTGGAATCCGAAGGCTATTACGAACTCACTACCCCCGTTTTCGGATATTTCTCCCCGATGCATACGAGTACGTACGGTGCTCGTACCAACGACGGAGAACCGAGGCTTAGGGTTTTGTTTCAGAGCTAGCGCAGAGTTTCCTTCTCGCTGAATATGTTAGCTGTTAGTAAGAAAAGGTTATTACCAGTACGGTATTCGGCGACAAGATACGCAAACACCGTGCACTGGAAGTATGCAAGGCGGAGCGGAGTACCGTAGTACTGTGCAGTACAGTACTAGCACAGCGCTTACCCCGTCGGTGGGGATTAAAGAAGAGTTTTTTTTTTTTTTTTTGTCCAATTTTTACCTCCCATGTCTCTCCCAATGCAGAGAGTCGCAGACCCCATACTTGGAGTCCAGCTGGAGCATCGGTGGCTGTTGATTTGTTAAACTCTAAATAGCGTACCACATATCTTGAAGCGGGTGCTAAACTACCGTACCGTGGGCGGTCATTGATATGGTATCGTGCAGTGCAGCTGGCTTTTTCCCGTCTCCCTACGGTCTCCGTCCTGACGTTTTCCCAGCGAGAAGGTTTGAAGGACTGTCCCCAACATTCCCTGTGGAACAATCGTATTATTGAAATAGTTACTAGACGAGTAACTCCCCCCGGTATCGGTATTATTGGTACGCGATTACTAACGCTAATGCCTTGGGAACCTTGTGAGGCCTCTAATACCTAGATCTGGGAACAAAGCCCGCGGGAAGAATTTGTGTTTTCCAGGCACGGTATAACCTCCTGAGTCCTTTGGAAGCGGCGAATATCCTTAACCGGTCCCCCCCCCAATTCCCTCAACCTGCCAAACCAAACCATCATGGACCAGCCAATACTGCAGCCCCCGCCGATAATCCGGCCGTGAATCGCAAGAGAGAGCTCTAAAACTCCATTTCCCTTCCACCAATTCCCGGACCTCCGCCAAATCCAGCGGAGCCCCAGAAATCACATGCCAGCCAGCCATATCCAACCAACTTCACACAACAGTTGAAAGCACGCAATTGCATACATACCGGCACTGCGCCCGGAAAATATTCGCAACCATGTGGTGGATCCACAACACAACACTAAACGTTCTCGTGTCTACCGCTGAAGCTCCCACCCACGTGAAGCACAAAACTCATCTCACCGAACCTCCCCACCGCCCATCATTGCCACCACCTCCACTACCTCTCCTGCCAGCAGCTGGCTGGTACGGCACTACCGTCCCATCCTTGAAGAACCAAAAATGACCCCAAAAGAGCGCATGCAGGCGCCGGAGAAATATCGCTCATTTTCATCACCGATACAGGTTTCGGCTGTTGGAATTATCACGGGGCACGCTCGTGCTACCGGTACGTGGGTAAGGGAATAATAAGGTTTTGCACGTTAGCAGAATCGGCAGTTTGAGTGAACTCCCGCGTTAGTTTCTGGTATTGTAGGGCTTGTAGGGCTGGAAGGGGTTTGGGTATAAGTTTTTTGGAGGTGACTACGGCGGCCGCGGGTTCTTCCTTGGAAGAAAGGAGTTATCGCAATGCATCCGATGGCGTATTGCCGGACGCTGTCTTGGGAGGTTAGGTTACCGGGATGGATGTCTGGGTCGGAATGATTGTTGGTGTCTTTTCGTTGTATAATAGTAACAAGTCTGCAACCAGCCCAATCGTGTTGTTGTGGAAACAGGAGCCGAGTATGATAGTAGCGCGTGGACCACCATCGGTTCCGAGCTTTGGCGGTCGCGGGAGATTTTCGTGGTGATCATGAAACCGGTACTCGAGTACCGTAGTGATGAGGAAAGGTCAAGCCTTTCGGCAGGGCTGAGGCAGGAGCACACTTCTGGTCGGGCGTCCGGGGCCTTCATGCACCCTGCTCGTGCTCCTCCGCCGACATCCGGTCCTCCCACCCACCGCCCGCTGGAAACGGAGTACCGGGTCAAATCTCCGCGTAGAGGCATCTAGATGATCTTATCTAATCTAATCTATCTCCTTTCTTGCAGATTTTCGAGTGCTCTGCATCGTGTGGCTTTTTTCACTCTCCTATGATCGGCGGAATGCCGGTGTGGTCTCGAGTAAGTGCTCTGCGGTGGTGATGGTTTCTGAGCATCACACCACCGCTCTGAGTATTCGCCGGCAAATTTGGGGTTAACCGGCGCTGGAGGGGAGTTATAGCGTCGCTAAATTTGGTTATTAACGATAGCGGGACTTGATATGCCGATACACTCAGAGCCACGTAGGATATCGCAGTGGGATTATTGGCTTGATGGAGCCATGTTATTGAAGAAAAGTAGCTGAGTTCCTGTATCAGAGCGTATTTTTTGTCTCTGGGGGTGGCTAATGTTCCGCTGCAATGGACATGGCGATGCGTTATACAAGTACCCTCTTCTAGCTTCTGTTGAAGGGTAACACTGTTAGAAGATGTCTCGCCTGATGTAGGGCAATTCCGCACCATCACCTCTGCTGGGCATAGCGGCCGGGTTGAACCGTCAAATAATCACAAGGACTCACTCGACTCGCCTGCCACAACAACCTCCAACCCCCTTGTTGTGCGAACGTCCTCCAGAAAAAAAATACTGCGCGCATCCCCTCGACCCCGCTCTCGCGAAATCCGATAACAGCCTTGTATGAGGCAAAAATGGAGTCCATCGCTTCGGGCGGTACTGCTCGCACTCCACCCTTCCAGCTCAGGGCGTGCCAAGAAACGGTGAGTGGAAGATAGTGCAGTGCTGAGATGTCGTCTGATGATTTCGCGGGGGGTTATCGCCTGAGCATATGCACATACCGAACCTTGAAAGCCTTGTGTAATGCTTATAGTAGAGCTACACCATCCACATCCATAAGACCCGACTAGAAAGCCTGTTTTAGTGTTGTGGGCCTCTCGAGGTACGAGGTCTACCTGTCTTTGGGTTTTGTATAGGATGAAGAAACGACTACTATGCGCGGCCGCGCGAGTTAGGTCCATATGAACAGAGTGCGCTAAACAAGAAGGATGGAGAACTAGGAAATTCGTGGAGAAACTAGTTAAGGGTAGATAAAGAGGTGTATATTTCCGAATATTTAGCTACGCAGAAACGTTCCGATGCTCCGGATCCCGGACAATTCTGGTGCCTAAAACCCACGCCCATTGTCCGGCGCCAAAAAGAATAAGGTGGAAACAATAGCACTGCATAACTGCCCAACCACACGCTCGATCGAAGGACCAACATGAAGTCTTGATCACTATCTCCCACTCTTTTTCTTTTCATCACTGATACCCTGGGAAGCTATTGTCGGTGAGCAATGATAGGTATCTGTGATTTGTCTCCTCCTAGAGATATGTCTCGGACCGCTGCGGAAGCCACCCTGCACGGTATGCATCATGAATCGCTATAGTGATTGAGAATGTATCCAACTTCTATCACCTCGTTTCCTCAAGCCCCCTAACCGAGATACCCAGGGAGAAATGACCCGGTTTTAGTACGCTTGTCTCCGTAGGGGGTAGTGGCCAGGACCTAGGACTCTCATATCTCTCTACTTCTCTCCGTACTACTCATCTTTTGTTTTTTCCACTAATCTAGCGAAGGAAATTGGCAAAACGACATGACATTCAAGGTTAAGGTCATCGCCGAATGGTGGCATTGTAGTGTAGGAGGGGGAATTACCTTTTTCCATGTTTCCTGGTTATGTTCTCCCCCTGACAGTTAGTTCCAGTGAGAGAATGAGAATACCGCATGTCCTCCGAGAGGATGGGGTTGGGGGGGGATGGTGAGAGTGGAGGAACAATAACAACCTGGGGTCATGTCAGGCATTGGATTCTTGTGAACTGTCCCCTCTGGCCCCGCCCCCGAGGATATGTGGTAACACCGTAAGCGTGAAGATAAGTGAATCTCCTCGTGGAGGGTTGAAAGGATTTTACCCTGTGGCACCGGTAGTGCCGGCTCTCCCTGCATTACCCTAAATTTCAGCTCGAGCCCGGGGTTTCGGTGGGTGAGTGCGTAAAAGTGCGCAAAACCGGTCATGAAGATGTTTACCTGCTCACCCTCTAAAGGTTCTCCGTAGCGGTATCATTCCCGACACGAAGTTAGAGGAGGACGTAACCCGTCATCTTGTTAGGCACTTCTGCTGGGTGGTGGGTACCCCCGGAACATAGGAGATATACTGCAGGAATTACGGCGCTTTTCTTGATTTGCTTGGTAACCTGGGTTATTGGCCTTGTTGCGATATCTTGCTGGATTATAAGGGGGCGAGAATATATGGAGCAAAGTACTAGAGGAATTTTGGAGAGAGGAGTTTGCTTGTTTTTAGCTAGTTTTTCTCGCTTTAGAAGATGACATGATCAGCTCCAGCTAAGCTTTTGTCATCGTCAGATCCGATCATAATTGAGAAGGTCCCTGCGCGCCTAAGATACGTCGTGGCGGGGGAACATTGAGAAAAATCCACGACGCGTGGAAACAACATTTAGCAAACAAACCCCTCTCTTCCTCCCAATTGACCCCGCCCTGCTTCCATCCTCCTTCCCACCATCCTTCTTCTTGCTCCTCTCCACACCAAATCACCGCTCATTTCCTCAACACCTTACTTCCCCAAACCTCCTTTCTCAACTCATCACGTTCTCTATGAGTTCATTTTGTCAGTTCATTTCTCTTGTTTGTTAGGTCATTAAGCAAATTTTTTCATTAACTTGTTCAATCTCATTCCATCTTCATTCCACTCATTTACGAGCTGCCATGAGTGGCATGCTGTTCCTTTACATCTCTGTCCTTGTTACAAGGACCTTACCTTTTTTTGAACAACCGACTTGGACGCAGCAGTGGAACTAGAATCATCGTAGGTGAAGTGTATAGAATGGATGAAGGAGAGGAGCGATGGGAACGGCGATAGCCGGAGGAGATATCGCGTATCTACCACGGTCAAAGAAGTTCAGTTTGTGGAAGGGACCGTAGTTTTCCGATAAATACTACCAACCATATAGAAACGCATCAACCCGACAAATCATAGTCCTCCGTAACCTCAAGCAACCCGGAATTTTGAAACGTCATGATCCTCCATGATCCCTAAATCCTGCCCCCAATGCCAACTATCGGATCTGTGTTAAGGAAACAACACGGAACCAAATACCAAACGGCAACAGGGATCAACAAAACCAAAAGAACCATACGCTATGCCTACCGGCATAGAATTTAAAAACAGAAATCCACTGCCCTGTGCCCACTCACCGCACGCCTCGAGACCATGTGCCTGATAACGGCATAACCGCATGCCCTATAAGCAATCCAATCGGTATGGACTTCAAACCTGTTTATAAATATGGTTTAGTCTAACTTTGTTTTCACTCTAGGCCGAACTGAATGCCCCCTGGAGAGAAATTCCCGGGAAATTTGAGCCTTGATGCTTCCCTATTTGGTTAGGTCATAAAGTCTTTGTATTGTAGAAACCCCTCATGGCAATTATCCCCTTGGTTTTCTTTTGAGTGGATTGTGATTGGGGACTTTTAGGACTTATTGAGCTATTATACTAACTAATCTTAACCCAGAACTCGGAGATCCTACTTACACAGGTAGTGATCCCTCACTCTGTGTTGCAGAATCCCTCACAAGGTTCCCATGGTCAGTGATAGTATTTTGTAGTTTAGTGCTATAAAGGATAAAATTTGACTTTTCTTAGAATAACTTTATCGGTGGATGGTTTTGTTAGATCATGGGCTGTTCGCCAAAGCTTAGTCATAGTATTGACTTGGCTGTCATTGGATGCGGGGCTTGCTTGTCTTCTTCTCTTTCCCCCATTACCAAAGCGAGCTCTCTTTTCTTCGGGGTTTGGTCATTGAAGGGTTTTTCTCCTATCTTCGCATTCAAAGGATGGGATGCGATTTTACGCAACAGAACATTTCCTCTCCCTCCACAGGGGGCGGTTCTGATATCTTTTCTATTTTTAGTCCCATTGTTAGGAGAGACGATACCGTTTAGATGCAATACTATATGATGATAGATTACTCTTTTTCTACTAAAACCGTTGCGCAGAAAGTTGCTGACTCTAAACTAAGAACTCTCTTCCTGAGAGAAATTTAGTAAGTACCTGCGGAGTTATAAGTGATACAGCTTTTTCAATCAAGTTTTCCTTTAATATTTATACTTCACTATATTAGGATTCGATTTGAACTACGTTGCAAGGTTAGGCGTCCGTGCTTGACCTGATGTCCTAAGAAGGATCTGGGTTTTAGGACAACTAATCGGAGCTGCGAAAACTAAACCGCGTCACTTCCAACTGCCTGAGAAGGGGTCGCCCGGGTAGTACCGCTATTCGGTAGCCTACCGTATTGGGCGATGCGATACGTAACAACCCGTCCAGTCGTGGCGGGCTGTTTCCCAGTAAAGAATTCGGGATATTTCAGGCTCCCGCCAGAACGACAGGTCGCGAGTTAAAGCTCATGTCCCACCTACCGGTACTGGTAAGAGATGGCCGGTTAAGCCGGGAGATACCGGCTTTTGGCTGGCAGGTGATAAGATCTAACCCTGGCCCATGTTGGAACAAGCAATGATCATTGCGGAGACTTGGCGTGACAGCGAGATCCCACTTTTTGAAATCCCCTTGTGACAATGGCTGCCACGACGGTAGTTTATTCGTTCTGAATGGTTAGCTGCGAAATCCCTCTACCAGCGAAATTATCGGGTTGCTCCTATCACTACTAGCTAGAGGTTCAGCAGGGCGTGGTAGATTCTGCACCTATCGCTATATGGTTCGCTATGGTGTAGGAAAGCCGAAATGCGCACCGGAATTTGTAGCCCCAAAATTGGCCCACATCGCACACTCAATAAAGACAAAAAGCGACTAGGGGGTAGCAAAAGTTTTCCGAGGATAGTATAGCAGTTTTTGAACATCATCATGCAGTCGCTAAATAAGGCCGATTTTGACGGTTGAAAAAGTCCTTTTTTTCCGCTGTTAGATGTGACATCACACGTGTGATAATGACTGGACCGAAGATGTCTCGGCACTCCTTACGCTGCATACTGTAGCACTGGCACTGCGTGTAGAACACGAATTTGAATGTGAGGTTAGCCTTCGCGGCCAAGTGAAACGAGGGGCGAGTGTGGGGGTGAGAGTGTCCGCCCATGCCGTGATCATGACTGTCACTTGTTGGCTTGGCTGACTGATTGATCTGCTGCATCTTGGCATGGGCGCTCAGGGATGTTATCGGTCTTCCTCCGCTGCCCGAGTATTTTGCTCGAGTACAGCATGTGCTTACACCCGCGGAAATCTGTAGTAGTAATAATTAAGAACCAGTACTTTATCTGCTAGGGCGAGTTTGTAAACAAAATATTGATGGTGAAGCGGGAGTTTCTTTTTAAAAAGGGATAAAGAGAGAAAGTACCTTACACCGCCCATTCGACCTTTGTGACCTACCATAAGGATTGGAGATTTCTTCTTGGTTGCGTCGGGTGTTTTGTGCTGGTGTTTCTAATGGGTCATTCCAATTTTCACTCCAGAGCCGTAACGGATTTTTTCGGTAAGTTAACGGGCCGGAAAAGTAAGGAGCGTTTAGAGGGAGTCTTAGAGGCCGGTGGTAGTCTATATATCACCCAGTTTGCAAAGGCGGCTCTGGAGATTGTTGGTCAGTTCCGGGCTTGGCGTTATCCGGCCAGCCTCCGGGTACTAGTAGTGTAAAGGGGTGTTCCCTTCCGCTGTTCCCACACAGGTACTCGCTGGTTCTGTTTTCATACGCTTTTGTTTGTGTGCGTGTTCCTTCCAGATTCTTCGTTGGTGCCTGGCACGGGGGTGCCGAGGTGCGGTAGGGGGGAGCGAGGAATTGAATTTGATTGGAGAAGTTGGGGGAGGGAGTTTGGCGCCATACGTGACCGATACACGGTGGGGAGCTTATAACGGGTCGGGAGTGATGGTGTGGATTAGGGGTGCTGGAAAAACCAATGAGGAGATCCACTCGACCGACACTCCTAGACCATACTCCATGATTCATGGGCGATACAAAGAAACTGTCCTGCATAAGGGTAAGTGGACTGTTTTCGGAGGACCGATGTCATCCCCCATATAACACCGTATAATTGAACCTCGCGCGAGAACGTTGTTGTGGCCTTTGCTGGTGAGGTGTGGTGCTTTTTTTCTGTCCTAGGCCGGGACCGAGGATGCCAATTTTCGTAGTGTCCGAACCCCCCCTATCCAAGAGAGGGAATTTCGGACGTCCTAGTACTAAGTTTAATTATTCCAGTAAGTATCATAGGGTAAAGTAAATCATCTCTGCCCCTCTCTTAATCTTCACAGATATTCACTCGATCAGATATTTCAAGCATATCGGTTTTGTCTTGGCGTCATTTTTGTGACTAGAGTCAGAATCAACGGTTTACCTAGTGATTCCCACGTATCCTAAACTATGATATTGTAAGTAGCTTTTGATGAGCACTAATGATTGATACGCCGATCGCCGAGAATCACCGGTGCTCATTCGCACGACCCTGGGTCGTTACGCAAGATGGAGGGATGCGTAGAAGGTGAGCAAGATGGAATGGAAGATTGAGAGGCGGGGTATGTTGATGAGAAGTATTAAGATAGAAAGAGCAGCGAGGAGAAGGATTGTGAAGCAAAACGCGTCGAAGAGAAGAGCGGGGAAGTAAAGAGTGGGAAGCTGAGTGATGTCACGAAAAAAGATGGGGATGGATAAGATAAAATGAGATGACAAGAGCAGGCGCATGGGTGTTGCGATCACAAGAAATGTGAAAAGAAGGAACACATGAGATTTCCCCGTTTATGTACTGTAATTAAGGGTGCTCGCCTTCCAGCAAAGAAGCAAGGAGTAAGAGTGTGAAAAAAAGAAAAGAATCTCAAGATACCATCCACCGCCGTCCAAGCTTTAGTCGTTTGGGTATAGCAGAAGACATTTGATTAAAACGTAAAGATTGATTATACAGAATACTATCGTTACGGGAAGACCAAATGGAGAAAGGCTCCGGGGCAACAAGCACTAGAATCACTACAACTGCGATTCTGATAGCGACGGGGGAGACTCTTTCGAATCTTTGCTCCGCTCTCGCAGCACCTCTAGGATTCTGTCTGGCGAAACAGTCAATATAGTAGTGCGGGTCGATGTTCCGTCGATGGCTGTCCAAACATTTCTTCGACGGGGAATGGAATACCTCTATGCTGCGTAAGCCTGAAGAAACCTCCCATGGCTACAATCTCAATCTAAATCATGTCAATCGAAGGTAACTTTGGGCCTCCCTATACCGAGGGGATAGCAAGGCATACCTTACAGAACGAGCAGCGTTTCGGACAAGAAAAGCACAAGCACAGTACAGGTATCTGAAAATGAGACACCGTTGTTTTCGCTGGTTGGATGGTTGTGCAGCAATGGGCCTATTTTTAGATACATATTACCCTACAACAACGGGCAAGAACCAGTGCCGTATTCTAAGGCTGACACCGCAAAAAGTGCCTACTATCAAAACTAGAATAAGTGGACCTCACGTTAAGACGTCCAGAATTTCTTCCTTTGAATTAGGAGGAGTAACACACAGCGAAAAAACTGCCCTTCAGCCCTCAGCTGAGACACAAAAAAAATGAAAAGTGTAGGCGACTTTCCTAGGAGAGGTAACTCTAACGTCCAAGCGTGAGGTCCAATTATTCCAGTTTTTACGGTATTCTGGCCTATTATGGTAGTCCCAAATAACCTTAAATAGAGCACCCCACCTCCGTCGTAGCCTCTCCTGAGTCCCAGAACGGTTTTCTTTCGTTTCGGCCTACAAGAAGCGGGTGAGCCTTCGTTCGCCGAGTTGCTGTTAAGCCAATGTCGAATTTCAGAAGGAAGTTACCGGGGTGGACGGTTGTATCACTAGGGGACAATTACCACAGCAGAGGGGATGGAGGAGGAGGAAGCAAACCCTCTTCGATAGAACTGTTGACTCGAGACTCCGAAACCACTCGAGATTGGACCAACTCCCTCTCGAAGGCATGGAAGCCGGTTTGGTACACGGGTTGGCACACCGGCGTCTTGGCCTGTGCCACTTCCGTCGTGATTGTTCTCTTCATAGACGTCAGTTTAACGATCTACGCCGCTACGAACCCGGCGTGGAATATGGAAAGAGGCATCGGGACGTTGTACTCGGGTAGCTGTAACAAGAGCAGGACGATCGGGGTGTGGCTGCACCTGGGGATAAATATCCTTTCGACACTTCTGTTGTCTGGGAGTAATTATACGCAGCAGTGTCTCGCGGCGCCGACACGCAGCGAGATTGACACTGCGCATGCGAGGAGACGGTGGATGGATATTGGCGTTCCGAGTGTTAGGAATTTGTTCAGGATTAAGCGGGAGAGGACACTGCTGTGGATTGCTATTGGATTTACAAGTATTCCACTGCATTTGCTGTATGTCTATATTGCCCTTGCCTACCTGGGTCGTAGCGGGGAGGCTAATTCGAAATGTGCAGGTACAATTCTGCAGTATATACTTCGATAGCGGCGAGTGATTTCGTCGTAGCTGTTGTGACCAACAACCACTTTGAACCAGGAGCCTTCTCGAACATGACCGAGGCAATCGGCGACTTGGGGTCGGGGCTGTATGGTGGTATAGGCGAGACGGGTTACATGATGTACGGGTACAGTAGGTATGATGCCCGGCTGCTCGGCAGTGTGCTCGAGAGATACAATACTAGCGCCCAGGACTACGAAGACCTGACGCCTTCTGAGTGCACAAAACTCTACAATACCGACTTTATGTCTAACCACAGAAACCTATACCTGGTCACCAAACATAGTTCCAATGCCACACACAACAACACTCTCCTAGACGTGATATATGTCAAAAGCGACGGGACCTCACCAAGTAGTTGGATGTGCGCTTACAACAAAACCGTTCGTTACCGGGCTTACTATCAAATAGGATTCACGTGTAATACTAACGAGTTAGTTTCGAACGTGAAACGTGGTCTCCCATGGCGGGTAGCTCTGACAGAAGGGGATGAGGTGGAGATTGGCGGATGCAAGAGCGAAGGGACACCGGAGAGGTGCAAGGTGCAATTCTCCCTAGGGATCATGATCGCTGTTATCTGCTGCAATCTTGTTAAGGCTGGGTGTATGATCATAGCGTTTGTCAGATCCCGAGAGCCAACTCTAGTTACGTTGGGTGATGCTGTGGACTCCTTTCTAAGAATCCCGGATGCGACGACAATGGGGATGTGCTTTGCCGATAGGCAGTTTGTTAAAAGGGAGTGGAGGCGTGGGCGGAGGCCGGAGCCGAGACAATGGAAGCAAAGGGGGGTACAGAAGTGGTGGGCTAGCGTCAGCAAGACGAGGTGGATAACCTGTAATTTTCTCTGCATGATAACTATCATTGCCGCGGGGGTGTTACTTCGATCAGGGATGGTCAGAGACGGGGGGTACTCGAACAGCGACATTAAATCAATGTATGTCACTCCTTCCCCTCCCCTCTATCACTCGCATCGAGCAAAATATTAAGGAAATGACAATAGGTGGGAGAGAGGCTTCGGCAAAGTAAACAGTGTCTCCCTAGTCAGCATATCCTTCGGAAACATAACCCAGGCAATCCTCCTAGCTAATCTTCCGCAAACCATCCTATCGTTCCTCTACCTCACTTACAACTCCCTCTTCACCTGCATGCTGTCGGGCCACGAATGGTCCCTCTTCAGTCATCACCACCGCACCCTTCGCGTCACATCCCCGCGCCAAGGCCAGCGTTCCACATACTGGCTTCAAATACCCTACACCTATGCCATCCCTCTAATGACCCTGAGCGGTCTCCTCCACTGGCTAACCTCGCAATCGATATTCCTGGCGAGAATCGAGCTATCGAACTCGCTCGGAGTGGACACTTCAAATTCGATAAGTGCCGTGGGGTACTCCTGCATTTCCATCATTTTCGTGCTCACACTAGGGATTCTTGCCCTGCTGACTGCCGCCGGGATGGGGTATAGGCCGTTTGCTGCGGAGGCTGCCACTGTCGGGAGTTGCTCCGCGGCAATTTCGGCGGCGTGTCATGCTTGGGGGGAGGCACAGGAGGGCATTGTACGGAGGAAGGTACGCTGGGGGGATGTGGGGGTTGTGCCAAATATGGGGGTGAGACATTTGACGTTTTCGAGCGAGGAAGGGGTTGGAAAGCCGATCTTTGGAGAGGTTTATGCCGGCACAGGGAGAGGGAGGAGTTGTTATTCATGACTTTCAGAGAAGAAGGCTCTCTTTCTTTATCTTGTAATTGCGAAAAATGGAGTTTGGAAGGTAATGTTTATATACATAATACATTTACTTTGGGATTTCCGATGGATGGGGAACACTGTATTATATATTGTTTTGGTGAGCGATATCGACTAGGTGTATGGGAAGGTTTATGAATTTATTGCACAGTTACACTAATTACACTAGAAAGACCTATAGTTCTGCAAGCGCTCATGAAATATCACCCACCTACTCGCCGTTGACTGGGCCTAGGGGCTGCAAGTGACCAATCAAATGAGAATAGCACCCGTAACGCCTCTATAGATTTATCGCCTTCACTAGTATGATAGTAGATAAGTTACTAACTCTTACAGTATGTTTATATTTCCATGCCCGCCTGAGCCCTAGAAAGGAGGCTAATTCGAGAATTGCAAGTACAATTCTGCGGTGTACACTTCGTTAGAGGCGAATTGTTGGAAATTACGTTATTCCTTTCCTATCCGGTGATGTGGCTATGTTGGTCATGTGACACAGCCACATGACCGAGTATTATGCTAGTGTATTCTAGCATGTTCTTTAGATTTCCTTGGTATGAGGAAGTGCTTGTGTAACGATAAAGGGTATATATATAGGGGTAGTTTCCGCCTTCTTGTTACATCAACCACAACTTCTATTTTCCTCGCGATTGAAATCGCAACACCACCACCCATCGTGGGCTT
>QLOI01003068.1:450-13697 GCA_003313605.1 Tuber umbilicatum | reverse complement strand
GACTCTCGCGCTAACAAAAGAAAAGACAAACTTCTCAATGTCTCCCGTGGTCCTCCTAGCCTCCGCGCACCGATCCTCCTAGCCTCCCCAACAAGGGACTCTCCCATTCTCCAAACTTCCGCACACCTCGCTCCTCCACAAGGGACTCTCCCACTCCCATTACCGGAAGACGACAAAAGAACTGCAACGGAATAAAAGAGCTACAGCAGGACAAAAGAGCTGAACGGGACAAAAGAGCCGGACAGGAAAGAGCTGGATAGAACAAAAGAGCTGAATGGAACAAAAGAGCTGCACGGGAAAGAGCTGCACGGGACAAAAGAGTTGCGGGAAACAAAAGAGCTGCGATGGCATCAATACGGGCAACGGTGAATAAGGAGGACAAAGAATATGGATAGCGAGCATGCCGAGCAGCATCTCACGATTTTCAACACTGGGTTCCCATACAAAATTTCCTGTCTTAGTGCTGTTGGTCTCCTCTAGAACTCGAACCCCTGTAATTTTTAGAGCGGCTTCTGTAACATGGCGTTCGATTGTGGAATCTACTCGCCAAATTCGGCTATCCAAAAATGTCACTGGATTTCTCGCAGGTGTCTGCCGAGTAGGCGCCTGTCGAGAATGTGCATTTCATTATAGCGAACCTGCTGGGCTTCTGTCTCTTTTGCCCCCAAGATCGTGCTACCCGAGTATGAATTTTATTTAAATCTTTACTGATGGGGGGTTATTTTTTTTCATTTGCCTGTCGAATCTAACGTACCCTGCCATCAAGACAGTTTTCCACTCTTTTTGGAGCGCCCTCAAGATTTTCGCTACTGCATGTGGCCCAATCGGTTAATGAGCTCAATTTGGATAACTTTCATACCCGGCCGTGGCATCAACACTCGGTAGTGTGGCGGGAGAGATATTAAATCCCATGTTAGCGAACGCCACGATTTATATACTGTAATAAGCACTCTGTGAGCGAGCAAGCTTCGGGATATAGGACTGCACTGCGGTGCTTTCTTATCATCGCCGCTACACTGAGCAGAAAAGACACGCCGGGGGCCTCTACCTGGCACGGTAGCAGGGGTTCCAGCGCACAAAGCAGGAAAGCTCAAACATACTACTCTATCGCTATCGGATGAATCCAGACTACGGGCGGCATGCCCTATAAAGCCAGGCTTTTAACTCACATAGTACGTACATTCGTGCGGTAAGAAATTTCCAAATGTGGAAAAACGCTACAATTAGTCGGCGAGCTATCGGCATCACCGCAAACTATTATAGTGCTAGGAGGCGAGGGGGGCGAGCTCGTCGCACTGTTCACACCACGGCTGGGGTTCATCATCCGCCAGCCACAATTTGAACCCACAGTGTCCTAAATTCTGTGGCATCAAGACTCACACCGCCAAAGGAGCCGACTGTCCCTCGCGGGATATTGATTGTGCGCGGTATGGCACAAAGTAGCTGGCGCGATCCCGCTTACGTTTCCGAGTCCTATGGCTGAGGTATGGCAATGTCATATCACATCGGACCGGATAGGAAGGGTTTTCGGGTGTGGTGTGAAGAGTCTGAATGCCGCATTATGGGTGGAGGGGGGGGATATAATAAATCTGTGCGGCGAAACTCCATTCTTTTTGGCGGTAAAGACAGGTGCTTCAAGATGTGGTTATATTACGGGAAGCGAGTTAGTAAATTTACTAGTGAGTAGGCCCGCCATATTCACTTTATAAGTAATTTTATGTCCACGCCGGAGCTTATATCTAGCAGCTTTACTACTAGATCAGCTCCCTATCGCCCAGCTATCACTGAACTATTGCACTGTCATTGTGCGATTTCGCCGACCCCCAAAGCAAAAGCAGAAACACACTACCTCCCCCTATTAGCACACCAGAGAACTCCCTAAATCTGCACACCAACTGCGTGGAAGTAGTCGCCAATACGAGCACTAAATTTCGATAGAGCTTTCGTCTATTTTTCTGGCAAGGAGGAATAATGGTTAATCTCGGTAGTCATGGATGGTCACTCGGTATGTGGAGGCGGGGGGGTGAGGACGTTGGGATCGGGAACTTGGATAGGAGGCGTCAATGGGCCTTGTTATGGTGGGGCATGGGGTGTAGTGTAGTGATATATACTTTCGTAAAGCATATAGTATGTGGCGCGACCTCGGTGATTGTTGGTTATGCCGGTTATTCGCGTGTTGTATTCGCGTGTTGTTTGTGGGTGTGGTTTGTAACCACGGCAGTATACCTTACAGCGCCGGTGGGCCGACCACGCCCACCCTGCCGACTGAGTCGACCGGGGGTTTTTGACTGGGCTCATTAGTTTCTCTTCCGGTTCCACCGGCGAGCGGGGGGTGTATTCAATAGCTGAAGTGCACCGATGTGCAAACAACGCATGCGTTCCCGCCGCGGAAAGTCACTATATGGAATGGAGTAAAGGGAGAGGTCTGGTGCTTCCAAGAAGCGCCTTTGCGACTGTATACATATTTGGGAATCTAGGGTGAGAGTGAAAGAAAGGTAAACGGAAGCAAAAACTCTCGAGTGGACGAGGAGTCTTGAAGGAAAGTAGTTGGGGGAGAATAAAAAGAGAAACGATGATCATGGTTGGGTCCGGTGGGTGGGGCTTTGGGGAGTAGTGGTATCACCACAGTGCCCGATTGGTAACGGGGTATCAGAGTCTCGGATGCGGGTATGGGTATAGGAATGGTGTGCCCTGATGCATTAATGGATGTGTGGACAGATGGAGAGGTTGGCGAGCGTAGGGGCGGTGGGCACAACCTAAATTACAGAGGGTAATTCTGATAATCTCGTATGAGTGCTGTTTTCATGTCCGGTTTGCTTTGGACTGGGCGTGAGCCTAACATATTGTAAGGCTTGAAATCATGACACTTAAGTTTCATCCACCGAGTCGCGGTAAGCTTGGGTGGTTGGGGTTGGGAGCTCACTTCAATGATCGCGGACAAGGTAAAGGAAAGTTTAATGTAAGTTACAGTACATATATCACGGGCAGGAGTGAACAGTGTTTTGGGAGCGATGAAAAATGGGGAAAAGTCAGAATCTTTGAGCAGGAAACATTAACGGATCTAGACCAAAATTCCCTGTTGTTGTTGAGCAGAAATAAAACCAAAACAATAAAAAGGGCTGAGAATTCACATTACAGGTGCAAGGGTAGTACATCAGGGCCTTAAACGCCGAACAGAACTGGATAGAATCGGGAATCCGGGGGGAAAGGAAAGGGAAGGGAGGGAAAAACAGCAATGCTCACAAGATTGCCATACATTCCAGGAGGAAGATGAAAGCAATTCGGGAAAGCCGCTAGTAGGAGCGTGGTAGTATCAAGGGGGATACCAGGGGGCGCGTATGAGTTTTTGAGGATGATGGGAAATATTTTGTTTCGTTGAGATTAAGCTGTGCTAGGGTTCGTGGATTTGTGAGCCCGTAGTAGCTGCACGACGACGTCATTCCCCCTCTTAACAGCCCACAAGAGTGGTGTTCTACCGTCTCTGTCTGGTATATTGATATTGATATCCTCTCGTTCTAAAAGTAGCTTCACAACCCACCCAAATCCCCGCCTCGCGGCCAACAAGAGTGGCGTGTGACCAGATTTATTGGGAGTGTTGGGGTCGACGTCTTTCCAGCTCAACAGTAGCTCTACTACTCCACCATGCCCAATGCTAACAGCCCACAAGAGCGGAGTTTGGCCATCTTTATCTGGAATATTGGGGTTGACGTCTTCTCGTCCCAGCAGTAGCTTCACTACTCCGTCATGCCCATCCCCGGCGGCCCACGAGATCGGTGTTCGGCCATCTTTGTCCGGTGTGTTGGGGCTGATGCCTTCTCGTTCCAACAGTAGCTTCACGACTTCACCACGCCCATCCCCGGCAGCCCACGAGATTGGTGTCCGGCCGTCTTTATCTACCATATTGGGGTTGACATCTCTCCGCCCCAACAGTAGCTTCACAACACCATCACGCCCATTCTTGACGGCCCACCAGAGTGGTGTTCGACCACCTGTGCATGGAATATTGGGGTTGACGTCTCCCAGTTCCAATAGCAGCTCCACAACTTCACCATTCCCAGTACTAGCAGCCAGCGAGAGCGGAGTTTGGCCAAGGTCACCTGGGATATCGGGCTTGAGGTCTCCCCGCCCCAATAGTAGTTTCACTGCTTCTTCACGCCCATTCTTGACGGCCCACCAGAGCGGTGTTCGGCCACCCATGCTTGGCATATTGGGGTTGACGTCATCCCACTGAAGTAGTAGCTTCACTACTCCATCATGCCCAGTACTAGCAGCCCGCGAAAGCGGGGTTTGGTCATCGTTATCCAGTATATTGGCATTGACGTCTTTCCGTTCCAAAAGTAGCTTCACAACTCCATCACGCCCAGTACTAGCAGCCCGGGAAAGCGGAGTTTGGCCAAAGTTGTCTGGGATATCGGGCTTGAGGCCCCTCTGCTCCAGCAGTAGCTTCACTACTCCATCATGCCCGGTACTAGCAGCCCGCGAAAGCGGAGTTTGACCACCGTTATCTGGAATATTGGGATTGGCGTCCCCCTGTTCCAAAAGTAGCTTCACTACTCCATCACATCCATTCGAGGCAGCCCACGAGAGCGGAGTTTGGCCATCGTTGTCTGGGGTATTGGGTTGGAGGTCATCGCGTCTCAAAAGTAGCTTCACTACTGCATCTTGTCCTTTCTGCGCAGCCAACAAAAGTGATGTCCCACCACCCTTGCCGCGCCTGTTGGGGTCAATGTCTCTGCCCCCCAATAGTAGCTCCACCACACCCGTATGCCCGCCATCAATAGCCGACATAAGTGGTGTTTGGCCGCTAGTGTTGAGCCTATTGATGTTGACTTTAGCGCACCCCACCAGCAGCTTCACTACTCCCTCGTGCCCTTTACTACAAGCCCATAAGAGAGCCGTATGGCCGTATCTGTCTGTCACGTCGGGTTTGACATCCCCCCTTCCTAACAGCACCTTCACCGCACCCTCGTGCCCCTCTTCAGCAGCCCGTATGATTGGGGTTTGGTCATGTTTGTCTGGCTTGTTTGGGTTGATGTATCGGGATCTAAGGATCATGTTTATCAGTCCAGATTTGGCAGATCCTCGGCCAAGAAATAGCCTGACAATTCTCTCATGTCCCCTCCCAGCAGCCCATGAGAGCGCCGTTCGGCGAAAGAAGTTATCCGGTTTGTCGGGGATGGTGGCCTGTTGTTCTAATAGCAGCTTTGCTACCTCCTCTTGTCCACATATCGCAGCCCATATGAGTGGTGTAATCCCCAGGAAATCCCTTTTGTTGAGATCGGAATCCTGCTGGTCCAAGAAAGTGGTTGCGATCTCAACAATACCGAAAGCTGATGCGCAATGCAGTCCTGTGAATCCGATTATCTGACCACTAGTAGGGATATCGCCAGTATATCGACCGGTCTTCGATATGAGATCCGCCAGAAGTAATTTAGTCGATATATGGCTTTCAATCTGGCAGAAGAGCTTGAGTGCGAGTGATACCACGTCACTTGAGGACTCTCTCCTGGCGTGGGCCCCCCAGTACAAGGAAGAATAATTGAGGAAGGCGGCTGGCTGAGAGAGGGCAAGGCGTGTGGACGAAATCTCCTTAACTGCCCGACAATTGAGGTATGTCAGACAGATTTCGGCCATTATGGAGTGAGTTGCACCAAAAAGGTTGGGGCAGGTGTAGAGGTACTCCTAGAGGGTAAAGTGGATCAGGCGAACAGTCGAAGCCTCCCTATCTACAACGACAAGCCCTAAGCAACTGCTCAATAGTGTTTCCACCGAAGGAATCCTTTCGGGATTGAGATCCGTGGATCCCGTCTCCACCGCCAGGGCATGCAAAAGCTCATCGAGTTGTAACAGCCTCTCCGAATGTGAGATCCACATCAGCGCTACCATCCCGATCCTTGTTTTCTCGCCACCTTGCTCCTTTATTCGTTCTAATGTCGCACCATAAACATTCTTCAAATCCAATCCGTCTGTAATTGCCCTTAGCTTTTGTCGCCTACCATAAGCTGTGGTTTCCCCAAGGATAGCATCCATGGTTAGAGAAATTAGGAGAAATCTAGGTTTTCTTGTTAGGGACAAATGTGAAGTATATTCCTCCATGATGTTGGTCACATACGTTTCAGGAATATTCTCGGCAATGAGTTTCATGATTTCGCCCTCCAGGCCACTATCCATCGCTCCTCGTGATGTATCCTTACTCAATCTCATCCGGACATATCCTACGATATCATCGTTATTGGGTTTCACGGTCAAAGTTGCCGTTCTCCCGCCAAGCTTGCTCTCAATCTCGCTCTGGATGTGCCGTCTTCCGGTTAGGAAAATACGAATGTTTTGTGATTTCTCGAGGATTTTCCTCAACGAGTCTAAAACCTCGAGTCGATGTCCTTCCACACACTCGTCTAGAGCATCAATGCATATAAATGTGGGTTGTAAAGATGTGACAGTCTGCAGCATCTGCAAAATTTCCGGCACTTGTAGTCCCCTTCCACCAATCACCTCTTTGTAATCTCGAAAGGTCTGAGTTATTACATCCGGGGTTCGTTCCAATCCGCTAACAAGTTGCCTTAGTAGCGAGCCGAGCATGTTTGTTGGAGATTGTTCCTCCCGCGCTGCGAAATCGACGTAGAAACACGCAATAGCTATATTTTTCCCTTTGGCCTTATCGCATAACCAATCTACCACTAGCGAGCTAGAATCGTTGGTCATCAGCACCACAATCCAAGAGTTTTTCTCCGGGGATTGCATCTCACCTGAAATATGTCTTGCCGACTGCCGGATCGCCGCAGCAAAATAAAGTTGCATGGGAGGATTCATTCTCTTGTGCCCCATCGTGCCACGCCCGGAATTCGTCAGTTTGCAGCAGCCATTCCCCCACGTTGCTGGCCCGGCGAGTGCGAATATCTTGATGTCGGATGCGGGGCTCGAGTGGAGATAGCCATGGTAGAATCTCGGACCTCTCGTCTGCTACACTACTGTTGTGCACGTTGAATGCAATGTCGTTATTGAAAGAATTGATGTTGAAAGAATGGGAGTTATGTGAATAGTGGGCATTATTGTGGGAGTTGGTAGCATGAGCGATATGAACGTCGGACATTTTCGCGGCGGTTGTAAACTAATGTTGTTGGAGGATGAGCTGAGGAATTACTAGGTTCGGTGGATACAAATGAAGAGAGCTGATGGAAAGGAGGGTCATTGTCATAGACTCATAATGGCGCCTTGTGGGTGAATACCTGATCCAATCAATCCACTGACCTTTGTGTTACACGACCGATACTATTTCTTATATCATACTATGTTGACTCAGGCTGACGGTATATGAACCTGGCGACGGAAGAAACCGACATCCAGCTGGGTTTCCAAATAAAATTTCCTGTTTTGGCAGTGTTGGGCTCCTCCCCCAGAACTCTAACCTCTGTAATTTTTTGAGTGGCTTCTTTGGCCTGGAGCTCGATTTTGTGAATCTCCAAGTCAAACTGGGCTATTCAAAAAGTCACCAGATTGTCTGTAGGTGTCTGTGCTGAGCAGCCGGCTGTCGAAAATGCGTATTTTAATAGCAAACCTGCTCGGTGTGTCTTTTTTTACCCCCAAGATCGTGTTCCAGGGATATGAATTTTATTTAAATCTTTACTGAAAGGAGGATTTTTTTTTTTTTTTTCCTTTGCCTAGTCAAATCTAACGTACTTTACTATCAAGAATATCCATTACTCGAATCCTCATCCGAATTCCCTCTTTCTAATGTTTCGCGCCAAGCGAGACCTCCAGCTTTCCACTCTTTTTGGAGCGCTTTCAAGATTTTCGCTACTGCATGTGACCCAATTTGGATTACTTTCATACCCGACCATGGCATCAACACTCGGTGGTGTGGCGGGAGAGATGTTGAATCCCATGTTAGCGAACGCCACGATTTATATACCGTAATAAGCACCCTGTGAACCAGCCAGCTTCGGGATATACGACTGCACTGTGATGCCTTCTTATCGCCACTACGCTGAGCAGAAATGACACGCTTGATGCCTCTCCCTCGTACGAGTACAATCCAGGGGGCTCCAATGGCCAACGCCAACAGGGTCAAACCTACTATCGAAAGAGCCTAGACTAAAGGCGATATGTCTCACAAGTCTGGCTTTCAGTTCACACAGTATGAGCGGTGAGAAATATCCCAATGCGGAAACATGCTACAATTGCTCAGCGAGCTATCAGTATCGCTATAGACTAATAGTGCAAGAGGACGAGGGGGGTCAGCTTGTCACCCCCGTCCACGCCACGGTTAGGGCTCTCCTTCTCCCGCCAGCCGCGATTTGAACCCGAAATTTCCTACGTAAATTCTGTGTGATCAAGTCTCACACCGCCAAAGGAGTCGACTGCCCCTCGTCGGATATTGATCGAGTGCGGTACCGTACCGCTTGGCATAGTAACCGAAAAATATTCAGAAGGCCAGTGGCGCGATATTATATCAAGAAGGGCGATGAACCCTAGGCCTTTGGCAAACAATGACATACCGGATCGTCTCCCCTCTTTAGCCGGCAACGCTTCCATCCTCTTCCGGCGTGTCCACACCTTTGCTCCACGAGGCACTTCCTCTCTTTCCGCTGCCAAGCATATCGCCATCAGTTTTATCTTGTCGGACGAGAGACAAAGCATGGCATAGTAGAACTTAATCCCATAAAGAAAAAGTCGCCGATCGCTGCTTCGCGCACACTCCTTGTTGCGTTTTTTTCCAGCTTTGTCTATATTTCTGGCTGGTAGGGATGATAGTTGGCCTGCGTAGTCATGTCTGGTCACTCGGTACTCGGAGGTTGGCGGGGGGGGGGTGTATTTAATAGCGGAAGTGCACCGTTCCGCAATCAGCGTATGCGCCCCTGCCGCGGTGGGTATATGGAATGGAGTGAAGGGAGAGCTCTGGTGCTTCCAACGAGCGCCTCTGCCACCGTGTACATATTCTTGAAATCAAGATACCATAAGCTTCATCCATTTAGTCGTGGTAGGCATCTGGTGGTTTGGGTTGGAAGCTCACTTCAATAGCCGTGGACAAGGTAAAGAAAAGTTTAATGTAGGTTAAAGTACATGTATCGGGGGTAGGGGTGGGGGGCAGTTTGGGAGCGATGAAAAATGAGGAAAAGTGAGAATCTTTGAGCGGGAAATATTAACAAATCTAGACGAAATCGCCAATTGCTTCTACACAGAAGAAGTAAAACAGAAACAAAAACAAAGATTGAGAATTCACATTACAGGTGCAAGGGTAGTACGTCAGGGCCCCATACACCGAACAGCACTGGATAGAATCAGGAATCTGGGGGGGAGGGAAAAGGGAGGGGGGGGAAAGCGGCAATGCCCACAAGATTGTCATATATTCCGGGAGGCGAGTGAAAGTGATTCAGGGAAGCTGCTACTGGGAGTATGGTAGTGTCAAGGGGGATGTTGAGGGGGCGCGTATGAGTTTTTGAGGACGATGGATAACATTTTGTTTTGTTGGGATTAAGATGTGCTAGGGTTCGTGGATTTGTGAGCCCGTAGTAGCTTCACGATGTCGTCGTGCTGCTTCTTAACGGCCCACAAGAGTGGTGTTTTACCGTCTTTGTCTGGTATGTTGATGTTGATATCCTCTCGTTCTAAAAGTAGCTCCACAACCCGCTCAAATCCCTGCCTCGCAGCCAGCAAGAGTGGCGTATGACCTGATTTGCTGGGAGTGTTGGGGTCGACGTCTTTCCGCCTCAACAGCAATTTCACCACTCTACTATGCCCAGTACTAGCAGCCCGCGAAAGCGGGGTTTGTCCATAATTATCCGGAAGATTGGGGTTAACGTCTTGCCGTTCTAATAGTAGCTTCACAGCTCCATAACGCCCGGCACTAGCAGCCCGCGAGAGAAGAGTTTGGCCCATGTTGTCTGGAATATTGGGGTTGACGTGTTCCCGCCCCAAGAGGAGCTTCACAACTCCATCAAGCCCAGTACTAGCAGCCAGCGAAAGCGGAGTTAGTCCAGAGTTGTCGGGGATATCGGGTTCGAGGTCTTCCTGCTCCAATAGTAGATTCACGGCTTCTTCATGCCCATTCACGACGGCCCACCAGAGCGGTGTTCGGCCTCTTTTACTAGGAATATTGGGGTTGACGTCATCGCGTTCCAAAAGTAGCTTCACGGCTCCAACACGCCCATACCCAGCAGCCCACGAGATCGGTGTTCGGCCACCTCTGCTTGGAATATTGGGGTTGACGTCTTCTCGTTCCAACAGTAGCTTCACGACTCCATCATGCCCATACTCGGCAGCCCACAAGAGCGGTGTTCGGCCATCTTTGCAAATGATATTGGGGTTGAGGTCTTCTCGCCCCAAAAGTAGCTTCACTGCTTCTTCACGTTCATTTAGGACGGCCCACCACAGCGGTGTTCGGCCATCTTTGCTAGGAACATTGGGGTTGACGTCTTCTCGTTCCAGCAGTAGCTTCACGACTCCATCGCGTCCATACCCGGCAGCCCACGAGATCAGTGTTCGGCCATTTTTGTCCAGAATATTGGGGTTGACGTCTTCTCGTCCCGAAAGTAGCTTCACTACTCCATCACATCCATTCGCGACAGCCCACCAGAGCGGAGTTTGGCCATCGCTGTCTGGGGTATTGGGGTTGAGGTCTTCCCGTCTCAAAAGTAGCTTCACTGCTGCATCTTGTCCTTTCTGTGCAGCCAACAAGAGTGAGGTCCCGCCACCCTTGCCGCGCCTGTTAGGGTCGATATCTCTACTCGCCAATAGTAGCTCCACCACGCCCGTGGACCCGCCACCAACAGCTGATATAAGTGGTGTTTGGCCGCTACTGTTGAGCCTATTTATTTCGACTTTAGCGCACTCCATCAGCAGCTTTACTACTCCCTCGTGCCCTTTACTACAAGCCCACAACAGAGCAGTATGGCCGTATTTATCTATCGCGTCGGGTTTGACATCCCTCCTTCCTAACAGCACCTTCACCACACCCTCGTGCCCCTCTTCAGCAGCTCGCATGATTGGCGTTTGGCCATGTTTGTCTGGCCTGTTGGGGTTGATATATCTTTCTCCGAGGACCATGTTTATCAGTCCATATTTGGCAGATCCTTGGCCAAGAAATAGCCTTACAATTCCCTCATGTCCCTTCCCAGCAGCCCATGAGAGCGCTGTTCGGCGAAAGAACTTATCTGGTTTGTCGGGAATGGTGGTCTGTCGTTCTAATAGAAGCTTCGCTACCTCCTCTTGTCCACATATCGCAGCCCATATGAGTGGTGTAATACCCAGGGAATCCCTTTTGTTGAGATCGGGATCCTGCTGGTCCAAGGAAGTGGTTGTGATCTCAACAATACCGAAAGCTGATGCGCAATGGAGTCCAGTGAATCCGATTATCTGACCGCTGGTAGGGATATCGCCAATATATCGACCAGTCTTCGATATGAGATCTGCCAGAAGTAATTTAGTCGATATATGGCTTTCAATCTGGCAGAACAGCTTGAGTGCAAGTGATACCACTTCACTTGAGGACTCTCTCCTGGCGTGGGCCCCCCAGTACAAGGAAGAATAGTTGAGGAAGGCGGCTGACTGAGAGAGAGCAAGGTGTGTGGACGAAATCTCCTTAACAGTCCGGAAATTGAGGTATGTCAGGCAGGTTTCAGCCATTATCGAATGAGTTGCACCAAAAAGGCCAGGGCAGGTGTAGAGGTACTCCTGGAGAGTGAAATGGATCAAGCGAGCGGTCGAAGACCCCCTATCTATGACAACAAGTCCTAAGCAACTACTCAACAATGTCTCCACCGAAGGAATCCTTTCGGGATTGAGATCCGTGGATCCCATCTCCACCGCCAGGGCATGCAAAAGCTCATCTGATTGTAATAGTCGCTTCGAATGCGAGATCCACATCAGCGCTGCCATCCCGATCCTTGTTTTCTCCCCACCCTGCTCCTTTATTCGTCCTAATGTCGCGCCATAAACATTCTTCAAATCCAATCCATCTGTGATTGCCCCTAGCTTTTGTCGCCTACCATAAGTAGTGGTTTCCCCAAGGATAGAATCCATAGTTAGAGAAATTAGGAGAAATCTAAATTTTCTTGTTAGGGACATATGTGAAATATATTCCCCCATGACGTTGGTTACTTACGTTTCAGGGATCTTCTCAGCAACGGTTTTGATGATTTCGCCCTCCAGACCACTATCCATCGCTCCTCGAGATTTATCTTTACTCAATCTCATCCGGATATATCCTACGATATCATCGTTGTTGGGTTTCACGGCTAAAGTTCCCAGTGCCGCTTTCTCGCCAAGGTGGCTCTCAATATCGTTCTGGATGTGCCGTCTTCCGGTTATGAATACTCGCATGTTTGGTGACCTCTCGAGGATTTTGCTCAATGAATCTAAAATCTCAAGCCGATACCCTTCCACACATTCATCTAGCGCATCAAAGCAGATAAATGTCGGTTGTAAAGATGTGACAGTCCGCAGCATCTGCACAATTTCCGACACCCCTAGCCCCCTTCCGCCGATGACCTTTTTGTAATCTCGAAAGGTCTGAGTTATTTCATCCGGGATCCGTTCCAATCCACCAACAAGTTGCTTTAGTAGCGAGCCGAGCATGTTTGTTGGAGATTGCTCCTCCCGCGCTGCGAAATCGACGTAGAAACACGCGATAGCTATATTTTTCCCTCTGGCCTTATCGCACAACCTGTCTACCACTAGCGAACTAGTATTGCTGATCATCAGCACCACGGACGCAGAGTTCTTCGGGGATCAAGTCTCACCTGAAATATGTCTTGCCGACTGCCGGATCGCCGCAGCAAAATAAAGTTGCATGGGAGGATTCATTATCTTGTGCCCCATCGTGCCACGTTCGGAATTCGTCAGTTTGCAGCAGCCATTCCCCCACGGTGTTGGCCCGGCGGGCTCGAATATTTTGATGTCGGATGCGGGGTTCGAGGGGAGATAGCCATGCTAGAATCTCGGACCTCTCATCTGTTACACCACTGTTGTGCACGTTGAATATAATGTCGTTATTGAAAGAATGGGAGTTATGTGAATAGAGGGTGTTGTGGGAGTTGGTAGCATGAGTGATATGAGCGTAGGTCATTTTCTCGGTGATTGCAAAGAAATGTTGTCGGAGGATGAGCTGAAGAGTTACTAGGTTCGGTGGATGTAAATAAAGAGGGCTAATAGAAAGCGGGGTCATTGTCATATTGGCGCCTTGTGGGTGAATACCTGATCCAATCAATTCCTTGACCTTTTTGTTACTGATACTTTTTTTTTTTTTTTTT
>QLOI01003060.1:0-14757 GCA_003313605.1 Tuber umbilicatum | reverse complement strand
TTTTTTTTTTCTTTTTCTTATTCTGTTGCTTTAAAGTTCAATCTACTTGGTCTTGTCGGTGTTTTTCTCTTGGTATTGCGGAAGAGGGGGAGTGTTGAAACATTCTTCTGGCACTACTGATACTTTCTCCTTGCATTAAACCTGATGGCTCATCTAGACCTCCTGGACTATTGAAGATACCTCCTTGCCTTTGTCGCACACCTCCTTTCTCTATTATTGGTATTGCTTGCTCAAGCCATTTGGCTTGCTCCAGAACAGTAGATAGTCAGGGTCTTTGGCACTTCTCTTTGAAAGCGGTCAAGTTTCTCAAGCAATCGATCATCACCACTATATATCTTGTATCATCGTGCGATCCAATATTCTCACTACACTTTATTTAAGGGCCACCCAATGGGTGCAAGCTCCTATAAATGTTTTTCTCCCCCTACATTCTCGGAGTACAAGACGCGTGTGGCTGTCTACGTATCTGAGAAGCTGCTTTCTGTTGTTTCTGTTCTTTCCTTGTTTTTTGGGCGGGGTGACTACATGGGTGTAAACAATCGCTCCCCCCAAGGAGTGTTTGGTTCCCTGCATCTGTTGTTTCGCCTCTATAACTCGTACTCTACCGCCACCCGTAATGGGTTACTCCGCACTTTGTCCTCCGATCTTCTCTTTCCCCAGCATCAGTTCCCTACACTTTCGCTTGGGGACTTTAATCTTCACCACCACCTCCCTGATCCCCTTCGGGCCATCCCTCACTCAGAACCTTCTGTTTCCGAACCCTACTTTACTAAGGCCTCGGCCAACGCCTTCTCCAACCTCAACTAGCCAGGCATCTACACCAGGTTCCCCTTCTACAACCCCTCGAGTCCCTCCGTGCTGGATTTAGCCTTCGCCAATCACAGCCTCCTCCCCCATTTTCACTCCGGGAACAACTCCCTTCCCTCTTCTGGCTCCGACCATGTTGCCGTCTCCATCTCCTTCGGGCAACCCACCATCTCCGACCCCCCCCCTAGGCCAAACTGGAAAGCTACCGACTGGTCTACCATCGCCTCGACTCTTCAGTCCATTGCCATCCCTCCGGCTTCCTTCTTCCCTACCTCGTCCTCACTTGCCTCATGGTTTGACTCAAGCCTGGCCTCTGTCACCACCCCAGTGCTGTCAGCTACCCACACCAAACGCCCATGCTCGTACTCGAAACCCTGGTGGTCCTCCAATCTCTGAAGCCTTCGTCGCATTCACCACCACGCCTCACGTAGCTTCCGCAATGGCTCTACCACTCGATGGGAGCTGACCCCGGCTCGCAACACCTACTTCAAGGCGATTAAGAAAGCCAAATCCACCCACGGGGACCAGGTCCTCTCGTCTGCGAACTTGCGCTCCATCTGGGATGCCAAGAAATTCGCGTATGGTCGGGCTCCCAACTGCTTCCCCTCCCTCCCCAACACCTCCACGCATATCGAGATCAAGTCGGCTCTCATTACACACTTTTTCCCCCTCTGTTCTCCTTCCTCCCCCGCCTCGATCCACCTCCCTCCTCTCCCCGACGTCCCTCCTGTCACTCACGACAAGGTGTCCCTTGTACTCCGCCACTCCTCCTCTTCGTCCGCCCTGGGCCCTGACACCATCCCGTATGGGGTCTGGAAAAACATACACCCTGCAAACAAGGTCCTTCACCCGTCCCTTCTCACCCGTCTCCTCCTTCACGGCTTCCACCCCTCCTCACTAAAGAAAGCAAATGGCATCATCCTCTACAAGCCCAGCAAGGCTGATTGCCCCACGCCAGCTTCTTTCCGTATCATTGTCCTCCGGGAAACGGTCTCGAAGATACTGTAACGAATCATGGCATACTGCCAGGCCGCTTTCTCCCGCTCAACCCCCCTCCTCAATCTCCGCCAATGTGGTTCGCTGGCCGGCCTAAGCTGCTATGACGCTTTGGCCACCCTCCAGCATGAGGTCCTCCTCCTCCAGACCACTCGCCTCCAGGTCTCCTCCCTCTTCCTCGACATTAAGGGCGGGTTCGACAACGCCAACTCCAACCAACTCTGCTTTATGCTCCACCGCTTCTCCACCCCCAAGTATATGGTCTCCTGAATCTCGCCTTTCCTAACCTCCCGGCAGTGATGCCTTGTTTTCCAAGGTGCCACGGGAATATTCTCGCCTGTGTCTGTGGGAACCCCTCAGGGCTCCCCTATCTCTCCTCTTCTATTTGTTATATATGTTTCTTGCCTTCACATCTCCATCCCTGCTGGTGTTGTACTTCCCTACATTGATGATTTTTCCATCACGGTTGGCTCCCCCTCCTACCACTCAAACATAAGGCTCTTGCAACGTGCCTTCCGCACCCTCACCAATCGCGTTGACCGCCTGGGGATCTCCTTCTTGGTTTCTAAAACTGAGCTTATCCATTGGCGCACGTCTAGGGACCGCAATCATGTCTCTCACGCCCCTATCTCAATCAACTTCCTCCTGTTCAGCCCGACAGCTGAGCCCAGTTGGCTCAGCTACCGGCTCACCCCCACCTTCGAAACCTCCTCGCACTTCCACCGCCCCCTGGCCCTGGCCGGGGCTTCCTCCGCACTCATCAGGTGGCAGAGCCCCACTGGGAAAGGCCTCTCCCCCTGGTGTTGTCGGAAACTCGCTGTCGGGCTTCTTTTCCCAGTTCTCACCTATGGCGGTGACCTCTTTATACCCAACGCCACCATCCTACGCAAGCTCGACTGCTTCTGGCATGAGGGCCTCCATTGGATTACCAACTGTTTCAGGGCCACCCCCCCTGCTAAACTCTATCATGATGCCTCCCTTCCTCCTATCTTCCTGGCCCTAGAACATGAGAGAAAGCTGGCTGCTCTTCGGCTCCACTGCTCCCCGCCTCATATCAATCCTGCGTCTGCCCGCCTTGATCCGCGTGTCTCTACCTGGTACCCCTGGCACGCCCCCTCACATCATCACCTCCTGGCCCCCCTACGCGTGTTCTATCGCCCCCACCTGTGGTCCTCCACCCCCTCCGCTACACGCCGTCACCTCCCCCTCGACGCCATTGCCTTCTCTGTCATGAACCTCCTGTCTGACAAGCTCGACCTGGCCCCCCTCACCTACTGCTCCCCCGCCCATATAATCCTGCAGTTGCCCCCCCTTATGGCTCCCTCAAGTCAAAAGCCGTCGTCTCCACCCTCGCTTCCTGGGTTGCCCTGCCGTCCTTCTTCTATAGGGTTTTGCCTTCCTTTACTCCTCACGCCTTTATGGGCTTGTCCAAGTTCTCCGCTGGCCGCCTCCATTAGATGAGGGCTGGAAAGAGCTACTTCGCTGCCCACACCTCCTGGTCCAATCGTGCTGCCCCTACACTGTGCCGCTTCTGCGAGGAGACAGACGAGACCTTTGATCACGCTATTCTCTATTGTCCGGCAAAGGCCCAAGAAAGAGCATCCCACCTTCAGGGTATCTCTAGCCTGGCCCCTCACGCCCCTGCTTGGTCTTCGGCCCCCCTCATTATCAATTTGGCCCCCTTGATTTCCTCCACGGCCACTGGGTTCCCCCCCAGGATGCCTCCCTTGGTCTCCTCCTCGCGACCAGCGTCCCCGTTACCGGGCTCGCCAGTACTCCTGTTCTCCTCTCCTGCCTCCTCCTTGTGAGGCTTTAAGGATTTTGCCTTTGATTGTCAGTCAGTTAGTATTACCGGTTGTGTTCTTTACTTGTTTACTGTTATTGTTTTTGGATGCCCATGGCGTCGCCCGTGGGTGGTGATTATTATGACGGGTTTTTTACTTATGACTTTCCCTGGACTGGGCTGTTGTTTTGGTTTAAGGTTACTTTACTTCTTATGTTAGTTATCATTGGCGATGCTAGGGATTATGTTTTCCCGCTTTGAAGGACTGGTTGCGTTATTTGAGTTTTGTTATTTGCTTTGTTACTGCGTTGGAATTAAGGCTTTTTGTATGCCATAGCGCGAGATGCATGTACGTTTTTGGGCCAGAATCAATAAACACATGATGGGAAAAGAAGGAAAGAAAAAAGAAAGAAAAAAAAGCAGCACCTAGGCTATGGCATCCTCCGTCTCCGTTACAACTCCGGTCATTGAAATTTATTTTCTAATCTGGAACGACTCAAAACCAGAGAAACTATCACAACTTTTCGGGTCCAGCACCACCCCCTTGTGGGGTGCTGGCCATCACTTTTATCACTTCCTAGCCCTCGGGCATCTTCTTTACTTTTCTCTCTTGAGGTCCACCCTCAAGACCGCTCCACCTACCCCACTTCAACATCTCAGGATGTTGTTTCTCCACACTTTCCCGCTTTTGTTTAGCACCTCGCTTGGCATCAGCACGGTCGGGTATCCCCATTCTTGATTCTTCAGACTACTGAGAATACAGTTTGCAGTAAGCCGAAACCTGGGAATCCCCTCTGGGGTTTTTCAATAGGCCACGGTCGATTTCGCCCCTTCCCATCTCTTCACACATCCTGGTGGTGGTATCCCTCCCACTAAGTGACCCTTCCTCTCAGAGAATAAAGGGTCTACAGGAGAAAAGCGGTAATAAACCTAGGTGTGTGAGGGTGTTTGGGAACCGCCTAGAAGGACACAAACACGTTTCCGATAGCTGGATCACACCTGGGTCTACCCCTCGTCTCCTCTCCCCATGGGATCGGCTGGCACCCTGCTGCCCCCCCTCCCACTCTATCTTGGTTCCGTCACATCTATACGGTTTCTCCCTCCCTTCGCCGGCCCGCCTGGCCTTGGGATCCTATGGCTGGTACCCTACTACCTTCCTCCTCTACCTGGCTTGCACCCTAAACAACTGCTACAGGCTGGCACCCTACTGCCCCCTTTCACACACCGTTGGCATCATATTGCCGCTCATCTTATTGCCAAGAGGGCTGGGGTCCCCGATTCGACCTGCCAGACACCCCTGCCGCCTGTATTGGTCTACTACTCTCTTGCCTCCTCTTGGATTTTTCTTTTCGGCACATCCGGGGCTCTTAGTTCTGGCTAGTTCTGGTTCAAGGGCATGGACGCAGCTAGGGTTGAATCTGAGGGTTGTTTTTCACTTGTAGGTTTTTGGGGGTTCACTGTCAGGTTGTTTCGTTTAGATTTCAGGGCGTTATTGTAGTGGTTTATTGGTTCGTGACTGGGGAGAGGTGGCTTTCAGGGGTTAGTTTTTATACCCCTGGTGGGTTTTCTGACAGCTCGGGAGGGCCTGGCCCAGGTGGGGGTTTTTAAGGTTTCATAGCGCGAGCTGCATCTTCCTTCTTTGTACCGCTTAAATCAAATGAAAAACTGAGTAAAAGTAAAAGTGACAAGCAGCTAGGCTATGGCATGCTCCATCTCCATTACAACCACAGCGATTAAAAAAACCACACCAAGTTTTCTGCCAAGACCTGCTCTCATTGGCCAGAAGGCTTTTCTCACAGCCTCGCTCTTTGCCGCACTCTGGTAAAACCTTTTCTTCTCCTTCTGCTCTCAGATTCTGCCCTGCCCACTATGTCAGGCCAGCCTGCCCCTCCTGTCCCCCCAAGCCCAGTCCCACAACGCACCGCCTCCTCTCACAATAGCTTGAGGGCAAATCCCACCGGCACCCATGTCTCAACACCAGTTTTGGCCCCCTCCCAAGAGGACTCCACTATCTGCCACTCCACAGCTGAGGCCGCAGAGTCTCTCCTCCCCGACCCCAGAACATTTCCTACTCTGTTCACTCCTCCCGCCTCCTGGGACGATCTTTCTGATGGTAAGAGGCGCATCCTTCCGGTTCTTGCCGCCTTGGTCGCCAAAGTTCATCTCCTCATGTCAGAGATGGCACTCCTTAAAGCCAGTGCTCCTCTGCCCCCTGTTCCCACTGCCTCCCAAACGGACTCTTTGATCACGGCTGCTCTACGGGATTCGTCCTCCAAACTCACCTCCCTCGCCGCAAGGCCCCCTCCTGCCCCCCACGCCCCCAGTGGCTCAGTCCCTCCCCCTCCTCCTCCTCCTAAGAAAGAACCTCTCCTCATCCTCTCTTGCCAGGGCAGCCTTATGGTTCCCTCAGCCGACTTCCAGATCTTTGTCTCGGGCCAGTGGAACGGCTCTCCGGAAACCTAAGTCAGAGACAACAACGACTCCCAAGAGGCCAGTATTTTCTTTGCCCCACTCAACCCCAGTGGTGGTGGGGCTTCAAAAATCACTAAAAAGAAAAGGTTCCCCACTCCAATCAGTCAGCATTTTGTGCCTGGCCCTCCTCCGGGCTATGCAGTAGCTGCTTCCTCCCTCCTGCCTAAGTCCAATAGTTGGGCCCAGGTTGCGAGCTAATCTAAAAAGGCAGGTAAGGGCGCCACTGCTGCCCAGGTTGCTTTTGCATCGGCCACCAGGAGCAGAGAGATGGACAAGCCTCCACCCCCGCTACCTACTGCCCAACGTCGGTTCTACGCCGCCCCCCTCCATCCAGCTTCTTTTGTCGACCCCCAGAACATGTCCGCCGCCATTCCTGACCTCATCACCTCAGTACTATGATCTGCTGGCTGCACCCTCCCGGTCGCCTTCTGCGCTTCCGTGAACGTCAATGGGGCTGTGACCCTTACCGCCAACCCCAGGACCCCCTCTTCAACCGACGCCCCCTTCTTCCCCACTCTTTCCAAAAAGCTCAACCAGTTCTTCGCAGTAGGGGAAACCCATTCCAGGAGTTCTGCACTGCCCCACTCTTCACCGTAGTCCTCATTGACAACCTCCCCCTCTTAATGCTAGCGGCTGATCCAGCAGGGCTGTTCCCCAAACTTCATGACTCTCTGCTCAACTCCATCGACCTCTCCGTTTTGTCGGCTCGCTTCCTCGAACAGGACCAGGCCGTTCACGAATCCAAGAATACAACCTCTGTTGTCATCTCTGTCCTCCATCAGGATCTTCACCTGCTCGGGCCGGATCACCATTGTGAAGGGGCCAAAATTCGTCTGCTCAATCGAATGAGGAGCATCCACCTCGCCCTCCCCTCCTCCCGCGACACCCAGTGCCACAAATGCTATTGCTGCAGCCATTCAAAGCCCCTCCGCAAGGAGGACCATCACACATGCCCCATCTGTGTAAAACCCTACTCTAGGGCTGAGCACAGGTACGCAAATGAGATGTCCTACAAACCGGGCAACGTCAAGGTGGTCCCAGACTGCTGTACCACAACTCCCTCCCTTGGTGTTAACTGCTTCAATGAACACCCAGCAACGTCTCCCACTTGCCCAAAGAGGGCCGCCCTGAAAGACGCTGCCCGGCCCCCCTGGGACCAGGTCATCCCTGATGCCCCCCAGCAGAGGCCCAGCTGTGCCGATCCCATCACTCCTCAACAGATACCCTCCTCATCCCGAGGCCTCCTGAACATGGCCCTGCAGGTTGCTGCTGATGGCCTCTTCATGGCCCAGCACCTTAACCAACTCACCACTCCCCCTCTTCCTTCCTCCTCTGGTACCCGCCCCCTCTGGCCGCCCCCATGCCCTCAAGACAACTTTTCCCCTCTGATGCCCCAACTACCAATTGGGCGGAGGATCCTCCCTGCGACAATGACATGGAACTGTAAATGAGAGCACAACCTGTGACCCCATTGTCAGATGCTTCACTACGCTCCCTCTCCACCCCTGGTGCTTCGGTCTCTGAGCTTTCCTTCTTTCAACATAATTGTCCTGGTAGCAGTTATGTTTTTCATACTTTGTTTTCGTTTTTTACCTCTACAAAGAATTCCCCTCTTGTCATTACTTCGCAAGATGTTCCTTTGCTTAAGGGTCGCCCATTGGGTGTAAGCTCTTATAAATGATTTTCTCCCCCTTCTTCCTCGGAATTCAAGACACGCGTGGCTCTCTACGTATCTAAGCAGCTGCTTTCAGTTGTTTCTGTTCTTCTCTTGTTATTTGGGTAGGGTGACTACATTGGCGTGAACTTCCGCTGCCCTCGGGGAGTGTTTGGTTCCCCTCATCCGGTGTTTCGCCTGCACAACTCCTACTCTACCGCCTCCCATGATGGGGCTCTTCTCACTTTGTCTCCTGATCTTCTTTTCCCCCAACATCAGTTCCCTACGCTTTCGCTTGGGGACTTCAATCTTCACCACCATCTCTCTGACCCCGTACTGGCCATCCCACGCTCAGAGCTTTCGATTTCTGGATCCTCTTTACCAAGGCATCCGCCAACGCCTTCTCCCTCCTCAACCACCCCGGTATCTACACCAGGTTCCACTTTGACAACAAATCCAGGCCCTCAGTTCTGGACCTCTCCTTCGCCAACCACAGCCTCCTTCCTTACTTTCACTCTTGGAATACATCTCTTCCATCCACGGGTTCTGACCATGTTGCTGTGTCTTTTCCTTTCCGCAACTCTCCTTGTCCATTCCCCCCTCTAGACCTAACTGGAAAGCCACCGACTGGTCTACTATCGCCCCAATTCTCCAGTCCATTACTACCCCTCTGGCTCCCTCCTTCCCCACCTCGTCCTCGCTCACCTCATGGTTTGACGCAAGCCTGGCCACGGTTACCCTCCCTCTGCTATCAGCCACCCCCACTGAACGCCCATCCTTCTACTCGAAACCTTGGTGGTCCCCTGACCTCTCAAGCCTTCGGCGCATTCATCATTATGCCTCACACAGCTTGGGCAATGGCTCCGCCACTCCCTGGGAACTGACTCCGGCTCGCAACTCTTACCTCAAAGCTATCAAGAAAGCCAGATCCACCTCCTGGGACCAGTTCCTTTCGGCGGTGGACTCGCGTTCTATCTGGGATGCCAAGAAATTTGCGGCCGGTCTGGCTCCTGATTGTTTCTCCTCACTCCCCAACGCCTCCACCCCTCTTGAGATCAACTCGGCTCTTATTGCCGATTTCTTCCCACTTCCTCCTCCCCCCCCTCCCCCTCGATCCTCCTTCCTCCATTCTCCAACGTCCCTCCTGTCACACACGACAAGGTGTCTCTTGTTCTCTGCCACTCTTGCTCTTCATCCGCCCCGGGCCCTGATACTATTCCGTATGGGGTCTGGAAAAACATTCACCGGGCGAATAAAGACCTTCTCCCTTCTCTCCTCACCCCTCTCCTCCTTCATGGCTTCCACCCCACCTCCTTAAAAAATCAATTGGCGTCCTCCTTGACACGCCTGGCAGAGCTGACTACGCCACCCTAGCTTCGTTCCATATCATTGTTCTCCAGGAAACAGTCTCGAAAATCCGGGAAATAATCATGGCATTTCACCTTGCTGCTTTCTCCCGCTCAACACTCCTCCTCAACCTTCACGAATGTGGCTCGCTCGCTGGGCTCAGTTGCTATGACCCAGTGGCCACCCTCCAACATGAGGTCCGCCTCCTCCAGACCACTGGCCGCAAGGTCTCCTCCCTCTTCCTTGACATTAAAGGTGGGTTCGATAATGTCAACTCCAACCAACAATGTTCAAGGCTCCGCCTCTTCTCCACTCCTAAGTATATAGTATCCTGGATCTCGTCTTTTCTTACCTCCCGTCAATGCCGCCTAGTTTTCCAAGATGCCCAGGGAATCTTCTTGCCTGTGTCTGTGGGGACCCCTCAGGGCTCCCCAATTTCAACTCTTTTGTTTGTTATATATGTTTCTTGACTTCACGTTTCTATCCCCTGTGGTCTCATAGTATTCTATGTGGACCACCTTTCTGTCACAATGGGCTTCTCATCTTATCACTATAACATCGGACTCCTACAACATGCCTTCCTCGCTCTTAACAGTCGCGTGGCCCTCCTTGGGGTCTCCTTCTCTGTCCCTAAACCTGAGCTTATCCACTGGCGCACCTCCAGGGACCACAAGCCTGCCTCTCATGCCCCTATTTCAATCAACTCCCTCCTGTTCAACCCGACAGCTGAGCTCCGTTGGCTCGGCTACTGGCTAACCCCCACCATGGAAACCTTCTTGCACTTCCACCGCC
Organism: Tuber umbilicatum; assembly: GCA_003313605.1. Classification (NCBI taxonomy): domain Eukaryota; kingdom Fungi; phylum Ascomycota; class Pezizomycetes; order Pezizales; family Tuberaceae; genus Tuber; species Tuber umbilicatum. The sequence continues at coordinate 4,906 of QLOI01003060.1, read as the reverse complement.
ACCTGGCCCTGGCCTGGACCTCCTTCGCACTTATCAAGCGGCTCAGCCCCGCCGGGAAAGGCCTTTCCCCCTGGTGGTGTCGTAAGCTTGCTGTTGTGCTTCTTTTCCCAGTCCTCACCTATGGCGCTAACCTTCTTGTACCCAACACCACCAGCCTGCACAAACTCGACTCCTTCTGGCATGAGGGCCTCCGTTCGATCACAAACTGTTTCAGGGCCACCGCCCCTGCCATCCTCTACTGTGAAGCCTCTTCTCCCCTATTTTCCTGGCCTTACAGTATAAGAGGAAGCTGGCTGCCCTTCAGCTCCTCTGTTCTCCCCCTCATATCAACCCTGCGGCTGCCCGCCTTGACCAGCGTGTCCCCACCTGGGACTCCTGGGGCACCCCCTCACACCGTCACCTGCTGGCCCCTCTGGGCGGGTCCTATTGTTCCCGCCTTTGGTCCACCGCCCTCTCTGCCACGCGCCGCCCCCTTCCCCTCGATGCTATCGCCTTCTTTGTTAAAGACCTCCTCCCTGACAAGCTCCCCCTGGCCTCCCCCCACCAACTGCTCCTCTGTCCATATGACCCAGCAGGTGCCCCACCTTACGGCTCCCTCAAGTCAAAGGCCATCGCCTCCACCGTCGCCTCCTGGGCTGCTCGGCCGCCCCCATCCTCCTACAAATGTCCTCTTTCTTTTACTCCCCACACCTTCATGGGCTTGCCCATGATTCTCCGTTGGCCGTCTCCAACAGATGAGGGCCAGAAAGAGCTACCTCGCTGCCCACACCTCCTGGTCCAACCGTGATGCCCCTACCCTGTGCCACTTTTGTGAGGAAACAGATGAGACCTTTGATCACTCTATCCTCCACTGTTCAGCCAAGGCCCAGGAAAGAGTATCCCACCTTCAAGGTATCCCCAGCCTGGCGCCAGACACTTTCATTTAGTCGTCGGCCCATCTCATTCTTAATTTGGCCTGATACATCTCTCCCACGGCCACTAGCTTCCCGCCCAGCACGGCACCCTTGATCACAGCAGCTCCATCTGCGTCCCCCATTCCTGGCTCGGCGGTACTCCCATCTTCCTCCCTTGCTTCCTCTTTGTAAGGCCTTAGGGCGATACGTTTCCTATTCGCCGTTAGTTTCAGTGGTGGTTTTCTCTACTTCCGTGCTGTTATTGTTTTTGGGTGCCCATGGCGTCGGCTATGGGTGGTGACTATGATGATGGATTTCTTAACTTATGACTTTTCTAGGACTGGGCGTTGGTTTTGGGCTATGGTTGCTTTGCTCTTTACGTTCGTCATCGTTGGCGATGCTAGGGATCGTGTTTTCCCACCTAGATGGATTGGTTGCATTATTTGAGTTTCGTTATTTTCTTTTGTTTTGTTACTACATTGGAATTAAGGCTTTTGTATGCGATAGCATTAGCTGCATGTACGCTTTTAGGCCCGAATCTATTAACATATGATGGAAAAAAAACAAACAAAAAAAAGCAGCTAGGCTATGGCATGCTCTGTCTCCGTTACAACCATAGTGATTGAAAAAACCACACTAAGCTTTCTGCCAAGCCCTGCTTTAATTGGCTGGAAGGCTTTTCTCACAGCCTCACTCTTTACCCCGCTTGGGTAAAACTCGCTCTCCTCCCCAAATCAGCCAGTGCCTGCCCTGCCCTTCATGTCAGGCCAGCCTGCTCCTCCAGTCCTATCAGGCCCTGGCCCACAACGCACCGCCTCCTATCGCAATAGCCAGAGGTCCAACACCAATGGCTCTTGGGCCCCTACTCCAGTCCTCGCCCCGTCTTAAGAAGACCACACTATCTGTCGCTCCACCGCCGAGGCCGCGGAGTCTGTCCACCTCGACCCCACGACCTTCCCTACTCCCTTCACTCCTCCCGCCTCCTCCAATCATCTTTCGGATGGAGAGAGACGCATCCTCCCTGTCCTCGCTGCCTTGGTTTCCAGGGTTCATCACCTTAACTCTGAAGTGGCACTTTTAAAAGCTGGTGCCCCTCTCTTGGTTGCCCCTACTCCCCCACAAGCAGATCCTCTTATCATGGCTGCTCTTCGGGACCTGACCTCTAAGGTCACATCTCTTACCACAAAGCCTCCTCCCGCCACCCTATCCCCCTGAGGCTCAGCACCCCCTCCTCCTCCCCCTCTTAAGAATAAACCTCTCCTCATCCACTCTCATCAGGGCAATCTCACAGTTCCCTCAGCTGACTTCCCAATCCTCGTCTCAGGCCAATGGTACCGCTCCCCAGAGTCCTATGCCCGGGACAAAAGCAACTCCCTTGAGGCTGATATTTTCTTTGCCACAGTCAACACCACTGGTGGCGAAGTGTCCCAAGTTCTCAAGAAGGACAAGTTTCCTACCCTAATCAGTAAACACTTTGTCCCTGTCCCTCCTCCGGTTGACATGGTGGCTCCCTCCTCCCTCCCGCCCAAGTCTTCCAGCGGGGCCCTGGTTGCGAGCTCGTCTAAGAAGGCAGATAAACGCGCTACTCCTGCTCTAGTTGCTTTTGCATCAGCCACGACGAATAGCGAGGTGGTTAAACCTCACCCCCTGCTTCCTACAGCCCAACCTCGGTTCTATGCCCCCCGTCTCCTCCCGGCCCCCTTCAAGGATCCCCTAAACATGTCCACCGCCCTCCCCGACATTGTTACTTTCTGTTCTCCGATCTCCTGGCTGCATCCTCGCTGTCTCCTTCTCCACTTCCCTATATGTCAACGGTGCAGTTACCCTCAACGCCAACCCCCTGACTCCAGCCACAGCCTATGCATCATTCTTCCCTGCTTTATCCAAGAAGCTTAATCAGACTATCGTGGTCGGAGACAACCCATTCTAAGATTGCCGTACTGCGCCTCTCTTCACTGATGTCCTTATTCACAACTGGTCTCTCTCCATGATCCCCACCGGCCCCGCAGAGCGTTTCTCCAAGCTCCATGACTCCCCACTCAACTCCATCGACCTCTCCATCCTCTCAACTTGCTTTTTCCAGCAGGACCAGGTCTTTCGCGAATCCAAAAACACCACCTCCATCCCTGTCTCCGTCCTCCCTCAGGACCTCCACTTGCTTGTCCCTGACCTCAATCGAGAGGGCTCAAAGATCCGCCTGGTCAACAGCATGAGGAATGTCCACCTCGCCCACCCCGCCTCCTGAGACACCCAATGCTGCAAGTGTTACCGCTTTGCCCATTCCAAGCCCCTCTGCAAAGAGGATCACCACACATGCCCTATCTGTGCAAGGTCCCACTCTAGGGCCGAGCACAGGTTTGCAAACAAGATGTGCCCCGAAGAGGGCAACATCAAGGTGGTTCCAGACTGCTGCACTGCACCTCCTCCTCTTTGTGTCAACTGCAACACTGAACACCCTGCAACGTCTCCCTCATGTCTGACTGGGAACAGCAATCAGAGGGGCCGCTCAGCTCCCAAGAGATCAGGTCATCCCTGATGCCCCCCAACAAAGGCCCCGGTCGGCCGACCCCGTTACTCCGCAACAATAATCCTTCTCGTCCCCAGCCCCCCTGAACACGGCCCAGCAGGTTGCCGCTGATGGCCTCTTCATGGCCCTGCACCTAAGCCAACTCACCACTGGCCCTCTACCTTCTTCCTCTGGTTCCCGTCCCCCCCCTGCCTGCCACAATGCCTTCGAGACAACTTTTCCCCTCTGATGCCCCTACTACCAATTGGACGGAGGATCCTCCATGCGACAACGACATGGAACTGTAAGTGAGAGCACACCCTGCGCCCCCATTGTCTGATGCTCCTCTACGTGCCCACTCCCCTCCTAGTACCTCTGTTCCTAAGCTCTCTTTCGTTCAACACAATTGTCTTGGTAGCAGTTTCGTTTTTCATACCTCATTTTCGCTTTTCACCACTGTGGAAAATTCCCCTTCTGTGTTGCTTTGCAAGATATTCCTTTGTTTAAAGGTCTCCCCTTGGGTGCGAGCCCTTATAAGTGTTTTTTTGCTCCTGTTTCTTCAGATCACAAGACACGTATGGCTGTCTATGTATCTGAGCAGCTTTTAACTGTTACCTCTGTTCTTCACTTGTTTTTTAATCGGGGCGACTACAGGGGGGTTAACTTTCTTTCCCCCCTAGAAGTCTTTAAGTAACCCCATCAGTTGTTTCGACTTTGTAATTCCTACTCTACTGCCACCAGTAATGAGTCAGGTGGCACTTTGTCTCCGGACCTTCTTTTCCCCTCACACCAGTTCCTTACGCTTTCGCTGCGGGACTTCAAACTTCACGACCTCCTATCTGATCCTTCACGAGCCATCCCTTACTCAGAGCTCTCTATCTCTGAACCCTACTTCACTATGGCTTCGGCTAACGCCTTCTCCATCCTCAACCAGCCTGGCATCTACACCAGGTTCCCCTTTGACGACCTGTCAAGGCCCTCCGTTTTTGATCTCGCCTGCGCTGATCACCGCCTCCTCCCATATTTTCACTCCTGGAGCACCTTCCTTCCCTCAACAGGCTCCGATCATGTGGCTATTTCCATTGCCTTTGGGCAACTCTCCGCGTCTGTCCCCTCTCTGAGGCCTAACTGGAAAGCCACCGACTGGTCCACCGTCGCCCCCATCCTTCAGTCTGTTACGATTCCCCCCCCTCACTCCTTCCCCACCTTCTCCTCACTAGCCACCTGGTTCGACTTGGGCCTGGCCTCTGTCACCACCACGGTGCTAACAGCTACCCCAACTAAGTGCCCATCCTTCTACTCGAAAACCCTGGTGTTTCCCAGACCTATCAGGTCTTTGTCGCATCCATCACCACACCTCGCGCTTTGTCCGTAACAACCTTTCCGCTCTCTGGGAATTGACCCAGGGTCGCAACTCCTATTTCAAGGGGATCAGGAAAGCCAAGGCCACCCACTGGGACCAATCCCTCAACGGTGTAGACTCGCGTTCAATTTGGGACTCTAAGAA
>QLOI01003059.1:17544-38118 GCA_003313605.1 Tuber umbilicatum | reverse complement strand
CCCCCTCCCACTTCTTCCTTTTCCGCTAGCCACCATTGACGTTATACATAAGACCCTCCATACCCCCCGCCGTCCAACGATCGTGATATACTGGCATCAGGAGTAAGGTTTGTTTCCCAAAATCCTTTTATTTTTTCCTTTCCGTTCTTTGTATTCCCTTGGATATCCTCCGCAACTGTTCCCTACTTGCCCAATTACTGTTCAGCGTCTAGAGCTTCATTATTGCTGCTACTTGCTCTACCGCTATTTCCTAGCTTCCCCCCAGCTCTTCGGCCTTTCCTCTAGTAGATAGGCTTATCTGACGAAGGAGATATCATACTTTTTCATTTTTTGGCCGGCGACGATAAAGAGAGGTAAAGCAGGGAGGAAAGAAGAGAGGAAAAAAAAAAAAAAGAGCACAAGTAGAATCTTCTTTTTAGAAGATTCATGACTTACATGAGCGCCTCAATCCAATTTCTCGTTAGTTCTCCTGCTCCTGTTCTAGCTATACCTTTTTCTTCTTCTCGTTCTTCCTCTTCCTCTTCCTCTCCTCGAAGGATGTCCTCCTCGAGATCTTCTACTGTATACTCGGGATCGTCGACGGTGGCCGGGGGTCCTCCATCCTCGGCTGGTTCGTTCAATTCGATGTTCGAGGGGAGCACCTTATCACCTCTAGGCTCAGCTGCATCGTCACGAAGCAACAGCTCGCTCTCGGCGTACTCCGAGTCGTTTTCGAGTTTTGAAGGAATTTCTGCTGCTGGTGTTTGCAACGGCTTACAGACATCCGTGAGGATTTTACAGGAATGCCGGTTAAGCCTAATCCATATTCCCCTACATCTATACCCACATTTCGTTCAGGCCGTTTTATCCTTGTTACTACCCTCGATATCACCGCCCTCTGAGGATAGGAAAGCATGGGATGGCAGAAGGGCGGAAGGAACAAGGGGGTATATGGATTATGATGGCGACGACGAGGATCGTGCGTATGGGTCGGATTATGAAGATGAGAGTTTGGTTCCGGACTACCATTCTGCTGGAAGATCTTCACCCTCAAGCAAAAATTTTGTCAATATCTCAGTGACACCGGTGGAGTGCTCTGTTGTATGTTCTACCGAGCAGATGGAAAACCTGTTTGTACCGATTATACAAACCCTGTCATCAAGTCATAGGGAAGAGGTCAGCATTTCGGAGGACGAGTTTGTTGCAATTCAGGTCGACGGGGAAGGGCTGGATGCGGGTCAGAGAGTCTTGGACTTGACTAGTCCATTGGCGTTGGCCGGAGTGTGAGTAGTGATATTTCGGGAGACCAGCGGTAGATCACTATCTACGCTATTGGATTATTTTCTCAGAGGTCTAACGAGTGGTTCGATTCGTTTTGCAGCCCTATATTCTTTCTCACGACCTATTTCTCGGACTATATCCTGGTTCCATCGAAGAACCGTAGTAATGTCACCAATGCGCTGCAACGACGGGGATTCGTTTTCGAGAAGCATACAGAGGCGTTTGTCACAAGCCCTTCGCATCACCACGGCTCATCCTACACCTCATTTACTATCGCCCCACCCTCATCACCACCGGCAACCACAGTCGGTGAACTACAAATCAAGACGTTCGAAACATTGCGAAAACAGAGCGTAGTCCCCCAGGTGAACAAAAATACAAGGTTAGTATTATGTGCCGGTAGACGCTCGGTTAACAAGGGCAGAGGCAGTGACGATAGAGGGCTCTACCTGGGGTTGGTCAAATGTCTCATTTCAAAACCTCAATTCTTGAGCGTCACCTTGACAGACGCGGAGCCTGCATCTCTTCTATTGGAGAAGGAGATGCTCTCTATGTTTGGCTCTGATGATGCCCTACTTGGCAGCAAGGAGGACGTGCTCATCCCCATTCTTCTGGATTTGAAGGGTCTTCCTGTGGATTCCACGGGAATTGTGTGTGGGGTTGCAGGAAGGTTGGTGGGAGGGACAACAGGGGGGATTCTGGATAGGACGGAGGCGATCGAGATGAGTTACCTCAGTACTGCGAGAGCTGGAACAGTCATCGTTGCGGAGGATGATCTTGCTAGAGCTGTTGCTGCCCTCGGAGTATAATCGGGAACCCCACGCCTTCACGTTACGTTACCTTGTGTTTGCCATTTTTTCCTTTTTAAAAATTTCCTATTCGGTCTATCTTGGAAATGGGCGGAAATCTGATTTGTCGCATTAACACGCTTTTCTTGCTCGAATGGTTTGTCTCCTCGGTGAGGGGAGGTTGCTCTTCGGGTCTTTTTTTATTTTTCCCCTCCACAATTTCTATTACTATCCCACTTCCACCTTTCCGAATGGATAGCGGACAAGCAAAAACGCAAGTTCTCTTTCTATATACCGTATGTACAAGTATATATATATATTATTATATATATATATTATTTTACTTTCATCCCTTCTCCAGATTATCTTCTTTATTTTTTTCTTTTTTTCTCCAATGTTCTGGTACGGTACCGTATCTTGCTGTCACATCTTTTTTGTTTTTTCTTCCCTCTCCTATTCCTGGTTTGGAGCTTAGCGCGCTGCGGGGTCGGTTCATGAGTATCACAAGGGGAGGAATGGAAAGGGCGGACAAAAAAAGGTGTGCATACAAATGGGGTGAGAAAGAGATCACGAGAACTGGGAGGTCGGGAGTTGGCAGCTGTATGCGGTTGTAAAAAGAGGAGACTGTACGAGCACTGTACAGAACTGGTATTACCTTCTCCTCATTTATTTTACTTCACTTTCTCAATGTTCTCGGATGCTATATACTGCGGTCGGGTTGCTATGAGCCCGGTGGGAGTTTTCTGTAATATTATGGTGCTCAAATAGTTGTTCATCGGGAGGACCGGTGAGAGAGACCTTGGATCCGTGTTTTGAATTTTTAGATTATCTCTTGCGAATGGACGGGAAAACAAAGAAAAAGTAGTAAGTTCAATGCAGGAGAAATAATGCACAAGATCGAGAGCATGAACTAATCTCGCTTTGTGAGCGTCTGACAATCGGAGAGATTATTTGCAGTTGGAAGGAGAAGAAGCAATAGGATCACAACATTTATGTAGGCAGACAGATCCATAAATGTGTTTTGATAATATTATTTTTCTCGTCTTTTAGAGACCGGGTTTCCCCAGTTTGAACCCTGAAGTGACCAGCGAACGAATGAACGGGAGCCACACCAATGCATCACCTCACACCATTGGTTCCACTAACCTGAGTATGATACCAAGACTTCCCTAATCCACGCCCTACCTCAAACCATCGCACACGATTTCCAACCGCTGCACGACGCTTTTTTTTTTTCCATTCCCCCCTAAGCAGCGGACATACTACTGCACTTCACACCAGCCCACACGATCCGCTCCCCCTCAACACCCCTCACCTATCGTGCTCCATCGTACAGCTCCACCGCCATCATCATCATGGCCTCGGCCGTTTCCCATCAAGTTGCCATCGCACGCGCTTCACTCACGGCCGGTCTCCTCCGACCCGACCCCACTGCCGTCTCTCGTGACGAGATCTCCAGTTTTCACGCACTGTTAGAGCAGGCACTGAGCAAGTGCTCACCATCGAATATCCAGGTTGCTACACACATACTTTTTCCCCAGACCGCATCCGCACCGCACCCACCATGAAAAAGAGAGAGAAAAATGACAAAGTGCTGGGAGAAAGGGAGAGAGAGAGAAAAAAGGGGAATTTTTGTTTGATCGAAATTCCTTTTCCCTTCTCCCCCCATCTTTTGTTTTTCTTTATTGATCTCTTGAAACATTCTTTTTGGAGAAGACCAAACATGGCTAATTACTTTGTTGTCCGGATGGTTTCTCCTTTCCCCCGGCTATGTGTTTATGCAAATAGAATTGCAAACGATGGATCTTGAGATATATGAATTCGCGTGCTCGGTTCGCCGCTCTTGGGAAATTCCTGACGGCTCTGTCACCTTCGCTTTCGACTTCGACTACGGCTGGGAAGACTAGCGCCAGGAGGAAGAGGGTTAACCTGTTGTACTTGGTCAATGATTTATTGCACCATACGACGTATAACGAGCCTTCCGACGGTTTGGTCGTGGAGGAGGTCAAGCCTTTTCTCGCCGATTTGTTCGCCGCGGCAATGTATCCAGGGGCAGTGAAGCAGCTAGCGAAGTTAGAGAAACTGTTGGATATCTGGGCGGAGAAGGGTTATTATAGCAAGTCGTTTATCGAAGAATTGAAGTGTGTTGTTAAGGATGCTACATCGGCTACTCCTACTGCTAGGCCTACATCGTCCACGGACTTGGCAAAGGCTAAGGTTTCTGTGGAGAAACCACTCTTACTTCCTCCTTTTCATGGGGATCCGTCGCTGCCATTCTACGACCTTCCAGCTGCAAACATGCTCCCTCATCTGATACCCAACTCACCGACGCCGATCAATCCACGCTTGATGAAACCGATTCAGTTTTCGACGCTGGTCCCCAACGAGTCGCTTGCAACTGCGGTCAAAGACTTTATCAAGTCTGTCGACGATATGTTCAACGGTGACGACGTGCTTATGGAAGATCCGGACGCAATCGGAGGTGGGGGCAACGAAGGCTACTATGGATGGAGCAGGGACTTTTGCGAAAGGATGAAGCAGAAGAAACGCGCCGCGTTGAAAGAAAAGCGATATTCCCGTCGCAGGAGCTATAGCTATTCCCCGGATATGAGCCAGCCGGATAGATCAGCGTCTTGTTATTCTCGGTCGAGATCTCACTCTCGAGAGAGGAGACTACGGTCGAGAAGGAGAGATAGCAGAAGTAGGAGTCCTTCATCGCGTACCAACTCTCGCTCCCGGTCCCAATCCCGATCGCGATCGAGATCTGAAGAGAGGTCTTCCTTCCAACAACAACCGCGAACTCAGCCGAATATCCCTCCACTTGCGGAAACGCATCAATATCCTCACCAATCGGGATACCCGGCCCCACCACCTCATCACCTCCATCAGCAGTACTATCGGGCGCAGCCAGCGTTCCCACCACCACCTCCTCCACTCCCACAAACGCAGAATTGGAACATGCCACATGCACAACAACAGCAGCAACAGCAATACTACCAGCAACAGCAGCAGTACCAATACAACTATGGCGGTTCTCCTCCACCTCCTCCGCCCCCACCCCCGCCCTCTGCACCTGGCACCCACCACCAGCAGCATCAATATCCACCGGCAGGAGCACAGGGCTGGCAGCCACCGCAAGGGCCATCTCAAAGTGGCGCGTACACGCAGCAATATGAGGATTACCGATCCGTCAAAGGGCGGGAGATTGGTGCTAAAAGAGGGTGGAAAACTTGAATCTTTTCTTTTTTTTTATTAGAATCTTTCCCTTCTCTACTCTTCCTCCTTTTTTTTCTTTTCCTGTTCAGATAAGTGTCTGTTTCAAAGGGTATGCTTGTATTGACTGTACTTTTCCTATTTATTTACTTTTATCGTTTTTGTGGAAAGTCTTGTAGTGTAGCAAGTACCGGTATGATAGCGCACCAGATTGCCAACGCGAAATTACCTTACTTAGACTTGGATCGGACCTTTCCTCTTCCCCCCCTTCCTCCATGCCTGCCCACCATCCAGCTATCATAGCCCCCGCAAGCCACCTCCCGCCAATCGCATCGTGTAACCAAGCAAGTATACTACTAGGATACACTTCTCGCGCAGTACCGGTATGATATGTTACTCGCTTTTACTGTGCCGCGCGGTGCTCCTCCACGCCCTCCTAACAATCAGGTGCCGTACCGTAAGCACTTTGCAAGTACGGTATCGGAAGCGGGTGGGAGGGCCGGTGGGTGGCACGCGAGATAGGGAACCGCGTAGAGTTTCCGGATTCAGAACACCGGATTCGGATTGGCGATAGTAGTCACGTGCGGGAAGGGAGGAAATTTTAGTCATGGGGGGTCACTCGGGGTTGTGTATGATAGACTTTACAGCGGAGGAGGCGAGACGTCTGTGAGAGCGAGGAGCAGTAAGGGGGCCGATCGAGTCGTGGGAAATGCGCGCGGCGGTCACTGCATAATACATAATACATTTGCGGAATACCTTGATTTAAGCCCTTTTATACCAATTCGCTTGTGGATCCGGTGTGCACTGAAATAATAAAGTTTTGTATCCGGACTAATCATTAAATCGCTAGAGTATGGTTCTGGAGGACAGGCCCTGTACCAGTTTCCGGGCGCATTTGTGACGATTTTGGCTGCAACGCCGTGTACAGTACTGCTCCGTCGGCTCAAACGTATTTTGGATGCAGAACTTAGTTTGGAGTGACAAATTGTTTAGCCGACGGCGAGCCAGGCAGAGCCTTAACTTAGCAGTTACCGTAGAGGATTCGACTGGAATCATGGTGGGATTTGGATAGGCATCATCCCGGCCCACGGCGAACACCGGATCATCTGGCAAGTACCGTGAAACCGCCATCTCTATATATCCAGACTTGTAACGGGCCATTCTCGTATCTGGCTTTCACCGAGTACCTATCATATCGTCCACTTCCGTCACCCCCACCAGAGTAGTAGCTGTGCACCCCCCTCAGCGTTTTTTTCTTTTTTTTCTTCACGAATTATCATCATTATCGTTGTTCACCGATTATCACTCGATTGGACGTACATTTCCTGTTGTGTGAAGGGGACTTGCTTGACCGGCTGGGATAGCAAAGACCGGTACATCGTGGTGTTTGAACTTGGCTTGGCCGGGATGACTCGCTGTGAAAGTTGTAGACTGCAGGTCTCTACTTGACGCTTTTTGGGTCTCCTATGTGTCGTGTGTGCTTGGGCCGGGTTACGTACTGTGGTCCTTCAAGATCTGGTGTCGTGACGCTATCGATTACACCATAAGTAAATCACTTTTTTTCCTCCCATTACGTGGACTTCGGGAAGTATGAGTATGGTATAAGTGTTGGTTCGGGATCAGTAAACTGGCCGGTCAAGTACGGAGGAGGGCCGCTCAAATGTGGGCTTTAATAGGCGTTACAACCTATTGGTTGATTGCCCAGTGAATGCGTAGTGAAGATTGTAGGTTTGGGTTGAGGGATGAAGGGTTCAAGAGCCAGAAGGAAAACTTGGAGAGTGAATATGTGGGAAGAAAGGCGAGGGAAAAGGATTTTGCGCGGTACCCTCACCACATTTTCGTTGTGTGAATGCCTTTTTGGTGTCCAAGTTGGGGATGATCTGTCGCGATTAATACGATACTGCCAACAAAATGATCGCCGTACAGTGCATGTACGGTAAGGGTTTTCCACCGAAAACTACTTTATTCAAGCTTTCAGCTTTCAATACGGGTGCATTCCAAAGCTGCAGAAAATTGAAAAAATTGATGGTATTGCCGAAACCTCTTTGAAACATCCCTCCAGACACTCACAGATTATTAAAGAATTGTTTGCTACACCAGCATGCGATATGTAGAGCTGAAATCGAAGCAATGCCAAGCTTTGCCATTTCTCATCATAAGAAATAGTCTGAAATTTCGCCGGAACCAGCGTACCAACCAGTTAGCTTAGATACGGAGTTCTAAAGGTTGGGAAGGTAGCATCCAGGGAATTGTTCCAGGTAGACTACCGTAGAGATGAAGATTTGGTTCGGATTGCTTCACCGGATCGGCGGTTGGATGGTGGTGAAGATAGCTGTTTTAAGCGGAAAACCCTTACACTACCCTATATATTTTTTTTCTTGCCAGCCTCGTACTATACATTCGGTACTTATTAGTTGGAGGTCGGTCCTTTAGAGCTATCGTCGAATCCCTTGACCCCCGCGGTGGTATTATTTGGTGGAACGTCTAGAGATAATTAAATTTTGGAACAGTTCGGTAAGGGATGTGGACCATCGCCAAGTATTGATATCCCGAACCGAACCCTGTTACTACCGGTAATGGCTGCCGTGACTTGGATGATTGGACGGTGGCTATGCGGCTGGTTGATATGATATATTTCCAAATTAGGTGGAAGCGTTCCCCAATTAATGTCGTAAATTTATCCTAGCTAAACTCATTCCCCGAGGCTCTCCATCCGTTGGGCTTTCCTTTCTCGGTAGGGTCAAGAAACTTTCGTGCCCGAAGAGGAAAGGACTGTGCATTTTTAACAGGTAAATTTATCCTAACAAACCAACTTAGCTTCAGATTGCAAAACACTTGCCGGGTTTCTTTTTTTTTGAGTCCTTTCCAGAGAAGGGAATTTTGGACTATCGGATTATATAGCGCGCTGTTCAATCATTCAAGTTTCTAATGTACTCGAGCACAGGTGCTGTGGTTAAGCTCGGAGGTGGAGAGGGGTATGGCCCACCATGGATGCCTAAAAAAACCCCGGTTCCCGTAGAAGCACTATTAACTAAGCGTCCAAACAGGTGTAAACCCGTGCCATTGGAGGAAACTTCGGGTACTGTGGTAGCAGGCCGATCAGTTTTATTTTTATGGTGGAGGTTATCATACTTGGGTAGATCACTCGCCGATAATTGGAAATGGGACGAAACTGCACGAATACCTATGTTTTAAAGGAAATAAAAGTAAATAGCACCGAGCACCCGGGGAGTAGTGAAGGGGCAAAGATAGCGGTACTTTCCATGATATTATGCGCAACCGCAATGTAATTTGTATTAGACCAGAGTGGTAGCCCTGTCCAATAGCAGGGCGCAGTGCTGTGCTCGAGTGCAGAAACCAGAAACCAGAAATTAGAAGCCTTCCGAGACAGGCCTTAGCTAGGAGACACCAGAGAAAAAGCAAAAGGTTACCCAGAAATAACAACTTCCGAGAGACAGGTAGGTAGTCAAGAGGCTTGGGCCAAGACCCAGCCTAGTCAAGAATGCGAGAACGTCAGTCTTCAGGCAACATCGAACATTCAGTCTCTTCATGATAGGACAACCTTCTCCTGTTAACTCCAGCGGTACAATTCACCCAAATTTCTACCGAAAGGATGGAAGTCGCCCAACACTTTAGTGGCAACCTTAATAGTATTATTGTTTCGGACAGCTATAACAACAACACAATTAACCTCTCAGCGTTAGCGGACCTCCTCTCTTGGATATCTCCCCTAGAGTCATGGGAGAGGCATAAGGGTATTTCCATGGACCGGGTGAAAGGAGTGGGAGGCTGGGTTCTCGAGACTGCTGAATTCCACCCCTGGTCTGGCGAAACGGATGAAGAATCAGCTAATAAGACTCTATTCTGTTGTGGGAATCCCGGAGTTGGAAAGACCTTTATTAGGTAGTGTTTGTGATCCCACGCCAGAAAATACTACCCCAACTGACTGTTGTTCGTTCTCTTCAGTTCTCTGGTAATTGATACCTTATGCAACAGCACTGAGGAATCAAATGTCGGGATTGCATGCCTGTACTGCGATTACCGTGGACAGAAGGAACAAGTCCCAGTAAACATGATCGGTAGCCTGTTGAAACAGTTTGGGGCCGGACTGCTGGAGATTCCCGAAGAACTCATCAAAGCATTCCGCGTGGCTAAGAGGCAAATCGGGGGAAGGGCCCTACAGTTGGAAAAGATGCTAGAAATATTCCCTACTGTGCTCAAATCTTTTGACCGAGCATTCATATGCATCGACGCAGTGGATGAATTTTCGGCGGACCACCAAGTCGAATTCCTCCGTCTTCTCAACCAGATCCTCGAGAAATCGCCAAAAATCTCACTGTTCCTGACGGGCAGACCTCACATTCAGCCGAAGCTGGATAAACACCTTACGAGGAACTTTGGTGTCATCAGTATACAGCCAAGTTCGGAAGATGTCAAGATATGTCTAATCTCAAGGCTAGTGAATGATTCCGCACCTGAAGCGATGAACGATGAGCTGAGATCAGATATTTTGACACATATTATGAAACAACATGCCGAAATGTCAGTATACCACCGGTTGTGTCTCTGGGAACTGCAAGGTTAACCATCATTTAGTTTCTTACTTGTGAGGTTGCATATGGAAGCAATTATGGGGGAGATCACCGCCAATAGGAGACGAGAGAAGCTCTACCAAACGGCAAGTGGCTTGAGCGATGCATATAGCGAGACTATAGACCGAATCGGGCGATAACAAGGATATAGATCAACATTGGGCATGGCAGTATTGATGTGGGTATCTTTGGCTGAACGTCCCTTGCGTGTCGCAGAACTATGCCACGCCCTTGCCGTAGAAGTTGGGTCTGTAAAGCTAGACACCGGAAAGGTCCCGTCGATACAGACTATTCTCGGCTGCTGTCTTGGACTCATTACTATTGACCAGAAAACATCGACGGTCCGACTCATACATGAGACTTTGCAAGAACATCTTCATACTCATCCAGATCTATTTCACACACCCAATGCTACCATTGCCGAAGCATGCTTGACTTATCTAAACTTCGATTCAGTCCAAGAACTCTCACCGGCTCTCGCGGCTGCGCCGGAAACGCTCCCGTTAATCGATTATGCCTCCTCTTACTGGGGCGTGCATTCCCGGAAAGAGCTTACAGAGTGTGCTCAATCTCTTGCACTGGGGATTCTCAAGCGGTGTCCCAAGCATGTAGCTGCAAACATCTTCTTATTGAATGCGGAAAATCCGTGGGAACTAGATCATTACTCCGAGGGGTTCAGCGGCCTCCACTATGCTACAAGCTTTGGCATACAAGAACTGGTTGCAAGTTTAATCAGTGCTGGAAGCCGTGACCTCAACCAAAAGGACTTCAAAGGCCGTACGTCTTTGATCCTGGCTGCTAAAAATGGCCATGAAAGAGTAGTAAAGATACTATTGGATCAAAGCGATGTAAACCCCAACGCGACAGATAATCATGGGCAATCGCCGCTCAGTTGGGCGGCTAACAATGGCCATGAGGGAGTTGTAATGATGCTACTAAGTCGGAGCAATATCCACGCCAACGCAGCAGATCACTTTAACCAAACACCACTCGGCTGGGCCGCTAAGAACGGGCACGAAGGAGTGCTAAAATTACTTCTGAGTAGAATCGATATCGACCTCTCTGCATCGGATATGGATGGCCGAACCCCACTCCTCTGGGCCGCGGCCAATGGACACGAAGGGGTGGTTAAGGTACTACTGGATCGAGCAGCCTTCACTCTCAACTTTCCAGACTCTTTTGGACAATTCCCACTGAGCCGAGCAGCCAAAAACGGCCGCTGTGGAGTAGTAAAGATTCTCCTCGGTCGGACAGATGTCAAGCCCAACGCAAGAGACTTCCGGGACCGAACAGCCCTCTATTTGGCCGCTGGCGAGGGACACGAAGAAGTAGTAAAAATTCTACTAGAGCAAGACGATGTCAAGCACTCCACACCCGACGAAGACGGCAGAACGCCACTCTGCTGGGCCGCTAGCCGAGGACAAGAAGGGGTGGTAAAGATTCTTTTGGGTCAATCCGATGTAAATCCCAATGCGACAGACTCAAAGCAGCAAACGCCACTTTTTTGGGCTACTTTTAACGGACATGAAGGAGTTGCAAAGATTTTACTGGACCGAGACGATGTCGACTCAACCGACGTCAGTATTAGGACGCTACTCTATCAGGCTTCTTGTAACGGGCATGAAGGAGTAGTTAAGATGTTGGTGAACCGAGTGGACTTCAACCCCAACTCGGCAAATAGCGACGGCGAAACACCGCTCCATTGGGCTGCTAGCAATGATAATACAAGACTAGCGCAGATTCTTCTGAGCCGTCCTGATATTAATCTCAACTCGGTAGACGTTTACGGCCGCACACCGCTCATGTCTGCCGTCGGGTTCCTAGACGACTTCCTTACTGATTTCGAACGCACCTACCGCCACCGCCTCCACGACTGGGGACTGGTGAAACTTCTGCTGGACCAACCCGGCACCAACCCCAATCTAAGGGATGAATCCGGAAGAACAGTACTCTATTGGGCTGCTGGGGCGGGGCAAGACCACCTGGTGAGGCTTCTGCTAGACAGACCCGATATTAATCCCACCCTAGGAATTAGCATTGATAAAACCCCACTCTCGCACGCTATCTGGAAGGGGCATACTAGAGTAGCGAAGCTGCTGCGCGACCTAACTTATACGAGCCCCGACGGCCTAACCTAAATGCCTCCCAAGTAAGCATACCACCCTTGTTCATTGATATATTCCCTTTGGCCGCTACCCAGCACAGTACGAAGGCAGTTAATGGAGTGAAGTCGACACTTATATAGTCCGCAAATACCCTCCCCGGCACAGATTCTTCTCATCTAAACTACCCTTCATCACCCGTCGCTCCTGAAAACAGTGCCTATCATTTACTAGCAATACCGGTTATCTTTTATCCTCCCAGTCTGGAACCTGAACGGCACCACCCTGGCCCCATCCAGAGGGTGTGGCACCAGTTTAGAGCAGCCTTCTGTCCTAGAAACACACGCAGCCGTATTACCCACACCACCTCTATTCCAGGTCCTTAGACACAACTTTACGGTTTCACTGTCGGAGATTTCTACTTACTCTGCTATCGCATGGTGGCCCTTTTAACGTATCAAATGTCAAGGCTTATTTGGACCACATTGGCGAGCGGTCGGTGGTATTGCGAAGAAATACCGCTAAAACAACCGATCAGTAAGAGTGGTGGGGGAGTCTCTAATAAACGATCCTTTCTTGAGTGAACCATTATCCTTACACTTCCTTTTTTCTTTTTTGTAGTTTTCAGGAAGGGGACATGGAATGCTGCAGGTATTACCGGTCGGTTATCGTCAGAATTTAGGTTTCAATATATATCTGCCCTGTGTGCAGGATGCGGAGGTGTTCTACCGTGAAAACTCGAATAATTGAACCTTGTGCTACACATGTCGTCCAAAATTACCTTCTCTGGAATAGGGTGATCGGGTCCCTGCTCCAATGAAGAATAAATAAATGGATAATCAAGAATACAAGAATGGTAAAAAGCAGTGTAAATTAAATAAAAAAATTTTAATAGGAATTAGTGTTCATTACACCTCTAGGCATAGCAGGGCGAGGCCGGGATTCAACTCTCTAGCCAGGTCATTACTCCAACCTAGGGGAGATAATTTCTCACCCTACATTAAGGACCCCAGAGCAGGGCCAGTGGCTTCAGGGCCCCGGAGGCCATGCAATGAAATCTAATAGCATGATAATCAAAGTAAATAACATTAGCTAATACTTTATATACAGTAACTTTTGTTCACTGTCAGATATTGACTTCTACGTCTTCTCAAAAAACTTATCAGGAATCGTCTCCCAAACCAATGAAATTACATAATCTGCAAGACGCCTCTGAACAATTTCCATCTCTCTTGAATTATCCCTAATCCTCAGATAGTACTATCATAGTACGGTTACTTTTTTTTTTTAGCTCAACCTATATATACTGAATAGAGCTTAAATCAAAGAAAAAATAACTTGAAGAGTATTCTTCAACTTCAATACACCTTTCCTCCAACCAACCTATAATATTACAAGTTACAGGAGGTGTAGAATTACCTTACTGTGAAAAAAAATCTTACATATCAAAATAAATTATTGGATGAATTGTGGGGAAAAGATACTTCTTCAAGTATCATACCTAACATATTCATTTCTACTAATATTTTAGGTAATACAAAGAATAAAATCTTTTCTCCTACCTCAGAAGTAATGAACTGAATGAAGGAGGTATTATCATATATATACCATAAGAACTTTAATAAACAGTCCTGGTACTAGAACTCTAAAGTTGCCGGAAGATTACACTAGTTACTCGATCAACTCACAGTTGAGGAAGCGAACCGGTTGAATCTGGATTCCTCAATTCGCCTCCCGGGGGGATTATTCGGATCAGTAGTAGATACCCCCAATCACACCATCAGTTAGATCTTCCCTTTTGTGAGCCAACTGCTTTTGCGGGGCCGGCTACGAGTGAACTACCCGATATGCAGTGATGTGGACTTCACTTGGCATGAGCGTTCAAGGAAGCTCTCTCATATACTTCATCTTCCTACCAAGCTCCACCAATCGTGCTAGGGAACTCGATATGTATTCACACATTCTCACTCGGCCATTTTTACTAACCGGAAAACTCGTGAATTAATTTACCGCGACATCCTGCGCAACGCCCACGGATATTGAGTAGCATGAGCGAGGAGCTGCGGACGAACAGTGAATGGCTATCTTTACTCCTGTCTACTTGATTTGTTTTCTTCTCTTTATCATACTGGCCCCACTTACTGAGGGATACCTGGCGCATCCTAAATACCGCTGCCGATCCACTTCTTTCCAAGCGCGAATCTCAGGCGGTTGGAAATCACTTGCTTCCATTTGTGGCTGGGCTTTCACTCGCGGCCCAATAGCGCTCATCTCCGGAAATACTAAGATCATGCATGAAGCCTTCGTTTGTACAGTATGTCAAAGACATTTGTAGACTGCTTTTTACTCTCTTAGCCTCGCTCTCCTTTCCTTCTTTCTTCCGCTCATTCCGCCTAGCGTTCTACGTTTGCTGTATCGCTATCACCTTAACAAACAGGAAAGGGGAGCGGAAGGAAGAGAAGGAGTGCGGGTGATCTCCCAATCATCACCTTTACCTCTCCGTTGCTTAGCACGAGAATTATAATACCTCTCAGCAGCAGGCGCGACCTCTCCAACATTGATCTGAAATTCAACCACACCAACGAAACGCTTTCAAAATGAATAGAACGTCCTAAAGCTCAGAACTCACACTGTCACATACGAAAAACCCCCAAGAGGCAAACACCCAACACCCCTCCCTCCCTCTCTCCACCCCAGCGAAACAGAACCCAAATAAAGAAAGAGAAAGAAAACCCAACGAACCAAGACGGCGAACTCCCATACCGCCAAACCGCTCAAGCCCATAGGTACAAAATACCCCACCCACACCGCTCCAAAAAGCCCATCTAACCCACAACAAAACCCGAATAAGCCAAACCCTCCAGAATAAACCCCCGGGATACCCAACAGCCCATCTAGGGCCAAAACGGGATGGAACCGTCATATCATACTAAGAAGAAGATATTAACCCCGCATACAGACACCAGAACAGCAACCACGAAGACCACCAGTCGCGACCAACTCCCGCCCCGCCCGTCATATCGTCCGGGATCTCGCGCGCTAGAAGAAAACCCCCATCCCTCCTCCCATCTGTCACTGCCCACACTACTCCCGAGCCGGTAGTCGACAAAGAAAGAAAGAAATTGTCAGAACGGCAGCGCGGTAGGGAGGGGTGGAGTGCGCGGGTGCTTGCAGAGCCATTGTAACCAGGCGGAGTACGACACTGGTTATCCAGTCCAGGTTTCGTTTCGGAAGCTCGTTTGCACCCCCCAATGACATGCAGGCCCGTCAGTCCGCACGGTCGTGTGGGAATTTTTAGGGTTTGGATTGTGGTTTGTGGGGGGTGGATGCTGGCCGTTTTCACCGACCTTTGAGTCTTTTTTCCTGTAGTCCTTGTGCTCATCCTACTATTGCGGAGTGGGATGGTTTTCTCCAAGAACCTGCGGGCTGGGTTGACTGGACACCTTGCGCAATGCTAGCCGTTTGTGTAGGTGTCACATTGCGATAGAAAAATGTGTTTTAAACATAGGACAAGACGTACTATTAGTGCCAAGGTTCATATGATATCACTCTGCGGAGGTGTCACGTGATGATTATGCCCACTTGGGCACTCAGACCCGGATCACGCTTGCCAGTAGCTATGAGACAAGGTAAGGCACAGGGATGCAGGGGCATAAGAGTAGGGAATTATATTCATCAATCGCAGGTGCGTGTAAGCAAGTAGTCAAGATGCCTACATCACCCCATCACCGCATCCAATCACCTTCCAAAATACATACAACCCACCTCCCCCTCCCAGTCCTGCCATTCATCCATTCATTGATGCTTTTTTTTTGAGAAAGAAAATATATATAGCGCCCAGAACAAGCAAAGTTAAAATTCCCCCGGCTCCCCCCTAACCCCGAACAAGCCCAGCCCCAAAACTCCCACGTTCGCCCAAACCCCCATCCTCCAGCCACGATACAGCCCCTCAACACCATACCTCCCGCCATCCTCTTCCCTCGCAACGGACCACATTGTCCCAAACATACCCGTGTATCTTCCCACAGGAACGACCGTCTTCTTTGGCTTTGTTACTGCGACTTGGCCCCGCCGGAGGGTGGTTTCAAGCGGTAGTCGGACAATGAGTTCTGCTGTGGAGGATAGGAAGGTCACTAAACTGAAGGTTGTCGGGTTCCCGACTGGGTCTATACCAAAGCGGCTTCGGAGGAAGTGTGGGGTCCCTAAAGAAATGAAGGAGGGGAGCGCAGCATGAAGGGCTGTGGGGAAAAGAAGGCTGGGCGGGCAAGTGTAGGAGGGGAGAAGGTGGATATTTGGGAGGAGGTTGCGGGGGAGCTCGGTTGAAGGGGTTATGACCAGTCTTATTTCAAGTCAGCACATATACAGTAGAGGAAAGGGTGTGAGAAAAAGAGAGCACCTTGTTCGAACTATATCTATTGGCGCTAGAATTAGCGCTGTGAGAGTGCACGCTGCAACAGCTACACCCAGCGACGCCAGCGGGTCGGCCGAATCCGCGATTTCCCCCATTCCCGGATCTGGCAGTGACAGAACCGCTGATAGAAATGATCCCGTCCAACTCTCCAACGTCCGCATGAGAATGTTATACACAAACGTTGCGTTCTGACCTATCGATCCTCTCAACTCAATACCTATCTTATCCCCCCCTGTTCCACAGATGTAGCGTACCTTTCCAAATCCCTGTATATCCCTCTTTACTCCACAAGGCTCTTAGCATCTCCCCCACGGTATTCACCCGCCCCGGTACAGTCTCGAGCATCCACAGCTGCCGACCCTCCTGACCTCCACCGATAACGTGTCCAGCTCTATCCGTCATCCCCCTAGGCGTCCTCTGCGCGCCCCGCATCCGCGGAGCTCCATCCTTGTCCAGCTCCTCCTCAAAGCTTTTTGAAAAGTAGGGTGGGTCCGAATCATCACTTGCAGACTATTCAAGTTCCACGTTAGCGAAGCTTGGCTAGCAGGAGGGGAAATAGACATACATCATCGACATCCTCCTCGCCCTCCTCGACTATCCTCTTCCCAGTCCCTTTCGGCACAGCCGCGCATTGCAACAAGGTCCGGGAATTCACGAACGGCTGACCAATCAATTGGAGAGAGTACTGTACCGCAGCCCGCTGGAACCACCCCTTGATAACTTCATTCGGGGATTGGTCCTCGAGGTATTCCGAATAATCCGCCAGTAAGCTACCGCCGCTTCTCGTATCTGTCGGTACAGGCGGATATGGGTATGACGCTGTGGGGAGAGGTGCTGGTGTTGGTGCCGAAGAGTTGAGTGGAGGTATCGGTGGTGGGGGGATGTAATACGGTCGTAGTGGGTTTGGGCCTTGCTGTGCCGACATTGTGCCGGTGGTGGTTATCTCGTTTTTCGCCTGTCGAACCCAACCTGTGCTCCGTTCGATGCCGGGGGGAGGGATTGATGAAAGGTGGGAGGGAACGGAGGAGAGGAGGAGGAATGAGAGAAGAGAGAGGGGAAGAAATGGTAGGGATAGAATTGACTTTCTTTTTCTTTTTTTCTTTTTCCGGATGTTAGCTAGTCCAAAGGGCCTGTGGTCTGTAATGTTGCAGATTGCGGTGGTGGCGGTGGTGGTGGTGGTGGTGGTGGTTGTGATGGGTGTGCTGTCCAACCCGCTGCCCCTCCAGTGAGGTGTTACTGTGTGGCCAAAGATATGATAAGATTGAGATTGAGACGCAACTTTTTTTCGAAATTTTTCTCCTTCCCCATAAGGTAACTTACGGCAATTATTGGGTCACGTGATTCACAACCGAAACATCAGTCCTCAACCTCCAAACTTCGATGAACAAGGTGAGCGCAGATCAAGATTATATTATGATCCTATCGATAAGTTATTACACTATATAGCTTACCGCAACTGCACAACAGTATACATTCTCACTTACAGCACTACAGTATACATCACAACATTACCAAAGAACCACACAACTTCTCGGTGCAAAGATATTTATCCTTCCTAAGAGCCCTTTCGACTATAACAGAGCTCCCAGAATCTATCCTAAGACAGTACCTCTACCGGTGTTTAGGTCTTTCTTCAGTCCGTATATGGAACGGCACGATAATACAGCACGGCTATGATGTAGCAATTCTCTTCTTCCCTTACCCCTTCTTCCTCCCCTCCGAGCGAAATGTTTTATCACATCACTCACTTCCTTCTTCTCTCTTCCCTCTCCCTTCCCTCCCCCTTCCTTCTCCCTCTTCACCCCTTTTTCTCACCAATGAGCATTTCGGACCCAGCTCTACCATGAGTCCTTGCAATCCGCTCCATCCCAACCCACGATTCTCTACCACTTCTCCTCGCCCAAGCCAAAAACACCCGTAATGAAAATAAAAATATAAAAAATTGAACACCCACCAAGGAAAACGGAGTATGAACCCACCATCCGCCGCTCAAACCACTGCGACAAAATGAACAAGTAAACCACAAAAAAAAAAGAAGAAAAATAAATGCAACCCCATTCCACCCTAATTTGTATGGAAAACAAGCAGAAAAGACGGATCAAACGAGTTTGTTCCTCTCAGTGAGAAATACCGATAATGTTGGAGACGATATCGGGGGAAAAAAAGAGAACAAAATGAAAATAACTCACCCACCACATACCCCGTTTGATATAAAAATAATAGAAAAGCACGCATGAACATGGACCCGGAAAATATCGAAACTACTTTACAGAAGAGAGGAAAAGGTGTCCAGACCGCCCCATACCCACCCGACGCAACCCAGTCAAGGAGTAAAATGGAAGGAAGAGGTGAAAAGATAGAAAAGGTCACCCTGTCATATAATAGCGTAAAAATGCACCAGCTAATCCATGGTAGTGAAGTTGTTGGTCTGATAATAATAGTTTGGCACTAGCAGTAATTAACCAGACATAATTCTCGATCCCCCGCCCGCATAGAAAAGCAAATATCAAGAAAAGCAGGAACCAGAATTGCCCGAAGAATTACTACTGGGGTTGAGCCTGGCCCTGGTTTTGGTTCTGGCCCTGCGACTTCTGGTTGACCGCTTCGAGGGAGGATGCATGGGATTTCCACTCGATCCTGGTGCCTTGTGGAAGGTTAAGCTTGCGCTTGACAGTTTCCCTACCCACCAAACGTTAGCGCTCGGCCTCAGGAATCCTCGGGAAATCGGGATATACGAACTTGATTTTCAAGCAGCTCGACCCGTCCACTCTAGTCCAAACGCTAAGGACATCCTCATTCCCTCTGATGCTCAAAACAGCCCCACAGAGATCTTCACCGGCATCACCGAATTGATCGCCGACAATCGCCAAGAGAAGTTCCTCCCAGTATCTAGTGCTAACACCCTTCTTCAGACGGATGTTCCACTTCCCACCCTTCCTATTCTCCTTGTCCTCCCAAACAGGCCTGATTCCTTTCTTGAAGAGATGATAGTCGCTCACGTGCGGCAGGACATTCGGCCTGCGCAAGTGACAGTAGACACACCAGAACTCCTCAACAGTTCCAAAATACGCAATCTTCTGCGTGGACTTTTCATAGTCCTGGAACTTGTTTCCCGGAGAGCGGTACCAAACTACCCAAACATTCTTCAATGGATGGGAATCCTGTTGGTTAACAGCAGCAAGATTATTGCTGGACTTTTTGGTCCCAGCAACAACTTCGGAGGCGGTCAACCCCTTCGGCAACGAAGGGGTAGCCATTGCGCCAGTACTGACACTACCAGTAGCATTCAGACTGTCTCCACCCGGAGTCTTGGGAGTCCTAAGCCCAAAAGAGCCAAAGGCACCCCCGATCCCGAGGTTAAAGGCAGCAGATGCAGACTTGGTTACGTTTGCGGTTGGAGACGGAAGTGCCGGATTACCAGTATTGATATTATGTAACTTAGCGAAGGGATTTTCATACGACGGTTTGTGAGAAGAGGTGAGTTTGGCAGAGTGAGGTCCGAAGATTTTGGATGAGGGAGCATCGCCAGTGGTATTATTGTTACTGTTATTGTGTGCAGACGAGGACATCGAAAGAGAAAGTTTACCAGAGCTAAACCAATGTCAACAAAAAAAAAGCGAACAGAAGTAAAGGGCCAAGGGACAAACTTGGACCGTCGGTTCCATAGCGAATTAGACTCCATTTGATGACGAACAGGTAAACTATGGGAAAGAAACGGAAGAGGAAGAGAAATTTCGCTGGATGTGGAAGGAGAAACGAGCGGCAAGCAACCTCTGAGTGCTTGGAAGAGGGGGCGGGGTCAATGTTACTGTACAATAGAGGGCGAAATTCGTTAGGAAAAGACGAAGGAAATGAGAACGAGGGGCGTATTTGTCGGCAAACGGCAAACAGGGTATCAGAACAGAGCTGTTGTGCCGTGACTTTTGTCGGTGGCCGTGGTTAAAACAGTAGACCTTGGAGGTGTCCAATGGTAGATGGATGTCAAGGGTAGGCCAATGTGCTTTAGCGGTCAGGGTATGCGAAAAGTTGGAGGAAAAGATAGGAAAACTGAGAGGCCAAAGTAGCTGGAATAGTCGAGCGGTGGTTGTGGTAGAAGAGAAACGGAAGGGTGCGGATCGTAGGAGTGAAGAAGTGAAGGGGAAAGATACCGTGGGTCAACGTCAAGTGAAAAATAAAAAGGGTGGAGAGTCAAGGGAACGATAGAGAGG
>QLOI01003059.1:0-14990 GCA_003313605.1 Tuber umbilicatum | reverse complement strand
GGTGTGGCTAATAGGAGGGTGTGTGTGTAATAGGTCACGGCTAGGGTGCCAGGTTAAGATGAATAAGGAGATTGACGGGTTGGTGGTCAAGTTGCCGTCCATGACAAGGAATTTGCAATCGAGTGATTTTTCGAAGAAGGCATAGTTTTAAAGGGTCCTTGTTAGCATTATTGGGTTATGGGGTGGATGGATAGATAGACGGCGCGTCGTTTAATTAAAAGTAGGAGCATCCGGACTCCGGCCTTTTTTCTGTCGGGATTTTTTTATTTTAAAAAAAGGCAGAAACTTTTGATATAATTACAGGTTTGTTTGTATATATATGGATGGGAATGGGCAATGCATCACTTGTCTGTACGTAGTTGGAGGTAAAACCTCGGAAGTGATCATTTCCCGCCAGACTGGATGAGACTTAGGAAGCCCTGCTTCGACATTTCCGTCACTACAATATTCCATTAGCCGTTGGCCCCAACCCCAAAGCCCATGTGCAGATATCATACCTTTCTCCTCCCTCTTCGCAATGCCCACAACCCCCTCCCTCTTCACGATCCTACTCCCTTCCTCACCCTTAATCTGGGCAGCCCTGACCGCATTAAACAACTTAACCACACCCCTCTGCGCCGTCTTCCTAAGCTTCTTCTCAAGCTCCAATGCCTTCCTCGCCGCCTCGTCATCGTCCTTGGGCACAATCTCCTTCACTCGCCCCTTCTCCAACCCCTTCCTCTTCTCCTCGCGCAGCGCTCTGCGAGCCTTCGCCTCGATCTTGCTCTCGTCAACCTCCACCGCGGAGTGTTTCGCACGGACGAGCACGGGATCCTTGCGCGCCGTCGTGGTCAAGTGCGAGGAGAGAATTTTCGACATTGTCGTGGAGAAGACTTCGGGGTCGTTACGCCTACGCTTCTTGGCAGGGCGTGGAGCGGAGAGGAGGTCGGAGAGGTTGTCGTCGGAGTCGGAGCCATCTTCGGAATTTGTGGCGCTAGCAGAGGAAGATAGGGAGTATTCGTCGGCTTCTGAGTCTGATGCTTCCGAGGCTTCGTTTATGTCCACGCCACCCGCGCCGGTGGAGGATTCGCTGTCGGATGATGATGATGATGATGCGCTCGGACTCGCAGGGTCGTTCTCGACGGTGATCTTTTTCCTCTTGACATCTGCGGTGGTGACACTGGTTTTGCGCTTTTTGGTGACATGCGACGACATTGTGTCTGTCTGTTTTGTTGGTCGGTCGAATGGCTTGTTCTGTTCGTTTGCTTGTCCGGAATTGATGTTGTGTAGTTGTCTAATACCGGTATGTAGAAAGCTGGGCAGCAAGTTATAGTATTGTACTTGTAGAAAATTTAATCTTCAGTTACCCTCTCTCTCTCTGCCCCCTGTCAGACTTCGTACAGCGGTGGGGTCGCAGAGCCTCATACCGGCAGCCGGGATTTGCACCGCTGAAATAAACAAATACCGTAATATCGTAAAACAATCTTCAACCCCCCCTACACTAACCACTTCACCATGAGGACTGCATTATGGCAGTTCGCCCAGCGACGGGTAGTAACGAGAAATTGGATCTGCCAGCGTTGTTCATCCATCCCGCAAAAGCCAACGTTCAATGCCACCCCCGCCGGCGGTAGCAGGAGCACGAGAAGGAGAAAGTACTCCTCCGATACGAAGAAAAATTCGGAGAAGCCGTATTATGTGACTACACCGATATTCTACGTCAATGCCGGTACGCATTCCCCCCTCGTTACCGCGACTTTGCGAAGTCCGCTGGCTAAGGCGATATATCAGCTCCACATATCGGGCACTTATACACGATGGTCTTAACCGACGTCTTGAAACGCTGGCAACTTCTCCTGGGCCGGAAAGCACTGCTAAGCACAGGCACGGACGAGCACGGAATGAAAATCCAGCAAGCCGCCGCAATGGCCGATACCCCGCCTAGGGAATTCTGCGACATGATTGCCGATACGTTCAAGGTCCCTTCCCTTCCCCTTCCCTAGTCATAACCCATCACTCACCCCCGTAGAACCTAGCAACAGCGGCCGACGTCTCGTACGACTTCTTCATACGGACCTCTTCCCCCGCGCATGCCGAAGCAGTAGAGCACATCTGGCACAGACTGCAGGACAGCGGGTACATTTACGAGGGTAAGCATAGCGGCTGGTACTCCATCTCGGACGAGACCTTCTACCCATCAAGCGGTATAACCGCTGTGGTGGATGCAAGATCGGGCGCAAAACAGCAGATCTCCATCGAGACCCAGAATGTTGTAGAGTGGACGGAGGAGACAAACTACCACTTCCGCCTCTCATCCCTCGCTCCACGACTCCTAGAATTCTACCGGGCGAACCCAGACTGGATCGTGCCCCGCGCACGCTACAAAGAGGTCATCGCCGCGGTGGAAAAAGGCCTCGAAGACCTCTCCATCTCGCGCCCGCGCTCCCGCCTCCACTGGGGCATCCCAGCGCCCACAGACCCCACACAGACAATCTACGTCTGGCTCGACGCTCTAGCAAACTACCTCACAAACACCTCCTACCCAACCTGGCCCTCGCCCCCCTCAACCTCCTTCTGGCCAGCGGACGCACACGTGATAGGCAAGGACATCCTCCGCTTCCACGCAATCTACTGGCCCGCCTTCCTCCTCGCCCTCGACCTCCCCCTGCCGCACCGCATCCTAACACACGCGCACTGGACCATGAACCACCGCAAAATGAGCAAGAGCGCCGACAACGTGGTCAACCCCTTCTTCGCGCTGGACAGGTTCGGCGTAGACACCATGCGCTTCTACCTCCTCCACGAAGGCGGCATCACCGACGATGGCGACTACGACGTGCGCTCCATCATAGAGCGCTACAGGAAGAGTTGTGTCGGCGGCCTGGGAAACCTAGCCAGCCGCATACGCGGGCGAGCACTCAATCTGGAAAGAGCAATCAAGCACGGCGTCGAATCCGACATGTCAAAACTGCCCCCCACAGACCAAGCGCACTACAACCTCCTATGCGAAACCGCACCCCTAGCAGAGGGGAAAATGAAAGACTTGCAACCAAACTTGGCATTAAAAGATATCATGAACGCAGTTTACGAGGTCTTTCCCCTCCTCCATTTTTCCCCGACCCGTAACTGATCCATCCATCCCAGACAAATAGATACATTCAGCACGCCGCGCCCTGGAGTATCAGCCATCCCGCGCAGCAGGACATACCAGTCTACCTATCCGCCGAAGCCGTGCGCATCGCGGGAATCCTGCTGCAGCCCTTCATGCCCGCCAAGATGAAGGAGTTGCTGGATGGGCTGGGCGTGCGCGCGGATAGGCGCGGGTTCGATCACGCGGTTGTCGGCGCGGACAGGGAGTATGGGGCTGCGGTTGTGAGGGGGAGAGAAGATGGGGGGGCAGGGGGGAAGAAGAGCGTAAGGCGGAGGGTCTTATTTCCGCCGCTTGATGAGGAGATTGTTGAGTAGATTGTTGAGGTGTGAGTGTGGATGCGTTGGTGTGGGCGAGTGATTGGCTGTGATGGAGGGATGGTTGGTTGGTTGGTTTGTGATAAACCTGCACTCGGCGTCCTAAATTAGACGTATGGATAAGAGACGGTGAATGCCAATTTTATATCACATCTACGGTAACTACCACTTCTTACCCACAAATACAGCTCTTCCAGAGGAGGAAAAAAAAAAAAAAACTTTATATTACCAACTACCCACCCACAGAACTCCCCCATCTTTACCCAAAAATCCACTCAACCTAAAATACAGACAAGGCACCAACGCCACCAGATAACCCCACCGGTATCCAAGCACAAATCAAGTGAACAATCAGGTAAAAACACAACTGCCCAATTAACAGGCAACTCCCCTAATCCTGCGCATTTTGAGTACCTCCCCTTCCCCCCCTTCCATTCCTACGACCACCACCACGCCCTCTTCCACCACCCATTCCGCCCCTTCCATGCCTAGGGGAATTTATATTAGCCGGTGGCGGAACAGTCCTGTAGCCATCACCGGAAACATGAGACCTCGGTAAGATCACCGGTGGGCCACCGTGGACAGGCAAGTTTGCCGTCCTACCGCCACCACCACCGCCTCGGAAGGATGGTGATCCGTTGGGATAACTGTTATTGCGAGGCCCCGATGGGGGACTGTGATTATTATAGCCGTTCGATCCGATTCCTCCACGACTGCGCCCTCTCCCTCCACCACGTGGGGAGCGTGCGCCGTCGCGGCCACCACGGCCACTTCCCGTGACAGCCGAGCTATAGCCTCCCGTGAGTTGGGGCGGTGTGTAAGCGGGCGTTTGCCAACTAGGAGTGGTATTGGTAGGAGGCGGCTTGGCCGATTCACTGGCTTTGGATTCCACGATCAGCTGACGATTGGTAAGGTTTAGTACACTCGAGACTGGAACCGTCATTCCCCGGAACGGGGAACACCTATCACTAAGTGTTGTACCACTCATAAAGGTGAGATCGAAAACTATGTCCAATAGGGTCTGCCTTGTAGTCCTGGTCAGGCCGACGACAGTCCCTCTAGTCGCAATGGGAACTTTGCCAGAATCCTGAACGTAGACGACCCTATCACCCAAACTGAACCATTGGTTGTGTAACCTGTGCTCCGCATCGCTTGGCTTTAACAATGCCTTGCGGGGCACGCCCTTTATGCGCATGGGCCTTGAGTCTTCCAATTCTTGCATATACTGATTAGCCGCTGTCTCAATCTCTCCGACAGCGCCCCCGTCAAGTTGCTGAGCTTCTAACGGCACCTTCTCAAAGCTTCTGCTCTGAACACTCTTTAGCCAATCCTGGATTTCCTTGATTTTAGCCTTGCTCTCCGAAGGGTCGAAAAAGTCCGTGTCGGAATAAAAATCTCCCTGTGGGTTTCTCTGGATCCCCTGGAAGAACTGAGGGAATTTGGTGATATATTCTTTGACAAGGTCAACTGCTTTTTGCGAAAACTCCCATCCGTTATCTCCGCGGCGAGAGTATCCCAATACTTTGAGTTTTTTGGCCTCGAATTTCAAGTTTAACCCTAGGTTAAGACGGTTATCGTCAACTACCACTGTAAAGCTCGATGTAATCTTGCTGAGAACAAGCGAATTAAGTCCAAGCATGCGAGCAACGGCATACGATGGTGTATAACGGGTGGACTGCTCGGCCCTTATGACAATATTTTTGCCAAAATCCGGCTCTTTTGCTCTCTGCACATCATCAGCATCCATCTCAAGTGCTCAAATAAAGCTAAAATACTCACCATAGTAGCAATCCAGATGTCCACCCGATCAGTATCATGCCGAATGACTTCCAGAGGTCTACCGTAATTGAATTCTCCCAGGAAAAAGGCACGAGAACCCTCAGGAAACTCTTCCGCGATAGGAATAGCAGATTTCTCCAAAAATCTTTGATCTTCACTGACAACCTCTTCTACAACAGTCTGAGCTGCGTAGTCAGTTTCCATTCCCGGAATCTGGGCATATTCCTTGACCATTGCCCCTTCATCTGTCCTCTTCAATCCCTTCAAGATATCGACGTGCAGAACGACTTCAACAGCGCCAATGACGATACCCATCTTTTTGCTGTAGGTATGCTCCATTCTCTCGGCCTTTCGTCTCCAAGTATCCATCTCATTTGGACTATGGGGAACGGGAATTACCTGACCGTTTTCAACCTTGTGGTATCGGAATAGTTCATCTGATACTGCATTAACCCGTCCTTCTTGCAAGAACGGATATCCTAACCCTCGCCTTAGCAATAATAATAAAAAATCACCCCACCGGGCAAAGTCCCGATTGCACTCACCGACAAAAACCCTCTGTCCAATCTTATTCTTTGCTTCCCCGACCCCCCCTCCCTGATAAGCGTTCTCCAGCCTAAGTATCATACTCTCGTTTCCACTATCCCGTTGGAAAACACTAACTCCGTGGTATCCCAACTCCGCCGTATGAGGAAGAGTCTTAAGGCTAGGAAATCCAGCTAATGCATGAGTTCCAAGCTTTACCCCTTCACAAAGCCCAACGATAATCTCTAGTCCTTCCAAAGTTGGTAACTCAAAGACATTAGCCACACAATGACAGCGGGCCACGTCCGGAAACACTCCAGGCATGCTAGAAGGGTACATCTCATCGATGTTCGGGTTGTAAGAAAACTTTAGAGTAACACCAAACTCGTTCCGAGAATGCTCCTCCGGGCTCAAGAGATGATCTTTAGTCCGCATAGCAGCGAGAAGCCTGCCCTCTTCAATAAATGGGATCTTAACA
The DNA here is from genome assembly GCA_003313605.1 of Tuber umbilicatum. Classification (NCBI taxonomy): domain Eukaryota; kingdom Fungi; phylum Ascomycota; class Pezizomycetes; order Pezizales; family Tuberaceae; genus Tuber; species Tuber umbilicatum. The sequence continues at coordinate 8,764 of QLOI01003059.1, read as the reverse complement.
ACAGCTTCCCACTCCATTTTTTTGCCATTCATATCCAGCTCGAAATCGCGAGGATAAAAGTCTATGATAGGCGATTCAGGCTCCGTCATAAGATCCTTCACAGAATTAGCCTTGTTGTAACCTCTAGTTGGAAGAAAGAGTGATTTACATGATAGGCCACCGGAACAATCGTTCTACTTCGGTCAGGCAAAACGCCCATAAGCTGCTCGAAAGGTTTGAAGGGTTTCCCAAGCTTAAAATTCAGATTCGCCTTGAGTCCCTTGTGGATATCTATAACACATCAGCATCAATTTCATTAATGGCCTCAAGATATGCGTACCAGAAATTCTAGGCGAGTAATGATAGCGGTAGTACCAAGGCCACGACACTACCCCTCTATAATAGTAATAGAGTACCCACTGTAGACCTTCTACATAGTTTTCTGTCAAGTGTCTCATTTCCTCTTCGTTTTCTAAACCAAACCCAAGCTTGCCCTAACGATATCATAATATGCGTTCAGCAAACGAGTACCTCACGCATATCAGAATAAGTAAACAGACCTTGTAGTATTCATCCTTCCACTTGTAAAATCCTTGCTTATACTTCCTTTCTAACTCAGCTTTTGTTTCATCCACCGAAACGTCTACAACTTGTGCCTTGCTATATTGCTTGAGCACCCTCAAAACAGCGGCTTGGCCCTCGTCATCTTCCTCGCTGTCTTCTTCCTCCTCGTCGTCACCACCATTGTTTCCGTAGTGGCTCAGAGCTAAATATAATTCCCCTTGCTCGTTCTCCAGCCTCTGGCAATTAAGCCTTAACGATGCTGCAAGTTCCTCCACAAACTTCCTGTCTTTGGCTGGATAATTGGCAGGGATGTCGAACACCTCAGGCCCCTTTCTATGCCTTCTATCTTCGATCCACCTCTTAACCTCCGTAAACATTCGTTTTTGTTCGGTTGTAAGAACTAATCTTCCTTTGCCCTTTGCTTTCTCCAGTGCTTCAAGAGTGCCCCTCTGTTTTCCCTTCAACCAATTGGCGGCTGAGGACTCGGACTCGTAAAGTTGCTCCTCGAATTCCGACAGTGCTTCCAACAGCAATGACAATCGCTCCAAATTAATGACACCATGTTCATTGATGTAGCCCTTCGCTTCGGGCAGCATTTTCTTATACACCTTGAATTGCAGTGACAGAGCCCCCTCGTTGATGTGCAGGCCAGGCAAATTTGGCAAGAAATCGTTACCAACGAAAAACGCTAGGAGAATGAAATCATCGATAATACGCTCCATGTCGAATGGGAATGATAGCACACCTGGCACTCTCAGTTCCTGGAACTCATGTTCTAGATACTCACGCACCACACTCAGATGCATTAAATAAAAATTCTGATGTTCCAGCTCCTTAGACTTCGTTTTGCTCTGCCGACCAAACGTTACTTCTTCTCTCAAAAGACAAAAGTGAGGGTCATGTGATAGCAGTCCCAACATGATTAGATCGGCATCCAACCCATATAAGCAGTGACGAATATTAGGATCATAAGAAGGTTGCGCCTTAGCAAGACGAATATACTCCATAATCTTGTGCTCTCCCTCTCCGGGGACCTCATGACCAGATAATACAACCTCCACGCCCTGCCAGTCGACATCTTCCGACACCTTTTTGTTGATAAAATACTTTAGGTGAGCAGTCAGTTTTGCCATAAACTCCGTTCCTATATACAGCCCTGGGTTAGTCACCTCCCCTCAGTAGAAAGAAAGAAAGAAAGAAAAAACAGGGTTTAAGGCTCGTACCAGGTGTAATGCAATTACTGTCGAAAGCCGCCTCTTTGGGCATCTCTACCCCTTCGCGGATAGCTTTCTGCTTTGCATTATCGGCGTCCAGAGCGGTCCTGCACATGTCAACTTCAAAATACAAATCACTCGGAACCCCCAAAACTACACACCTAAACCGCCTGGCACGCTGCTGGTTCATCTTGGCACGAGGCGCCACCCCATCTATGGCCATGAAAAAAAGCTTTCTAGGCTTTATCTTCCCAAACAAGTGCTCGATGTAGTTGAAAATCGCAATAAACATGACATCTTCGGTCATGCGAAATGTAGGACTATCGCTATCCCCATGGGTACAGTTGTGGATAATACCGTTCATATCCAACTGTCGATAAAGTTAGCAGCCCAACCACAGTTTACCGGTAGCGTACACGATCGCTTGGAAGAATCAACCGAAGCAAAATGGGGGGGGTGGCGATTCAAGCTTACGTAGAGGCAATCGAACTCAGGAATACGATTTTCGGCGATCAACTGAGAAATTGTAGGGTAGCGCTCTGATAGCCATCGGAAGAATTTCGGAACACCCATGATTTGATTGCCGCGATGGAGTTGTTAGGGAAGCTTTTCCGAGTCTTGACTTTGGCGGTTGATAGAATTCGTGGACGTCGCCGTTGTTTCGCCGATGACAGGAAATGGGGATAGGAACGAAGCTACTATGATACCAGTATTATAACAGGGTCTTTCAACCCAAAACCCAAGATGAGGAAAAACAAGCGAGCGGGGAACAAAAAAATAAGGAAACTAGTTTTAAGAGCGATTCTCTGGACAGATTTTGAAACTGGGAAAAGGTGTTTTATCCGTTCGGGAATGGGAGGTCCTTCGTTCCTAGAATTGTAAGGGATGATATATATCGTGGGTAGGTAGGTGGCAGCAAAAACCGAACAGAAAGATTAGAAGAAGAAAAAAAACGAAACGTTCGATTTGTGACTCCGGACAGCTCTCAAAGAAGGAAAGAGGAGAGAAGAGAAGTTAAATGAAAAAGAAGATGTCGACCGAATATAAGTAGAGAGCCTAATAGAGATCTAAGATGCTTGCATGAAATAGCGGTACCATGAATTGGAGGAGGAGCGATTATTATAAGCCTCAGTACGGCAGGGCGGCAGGGCCTGACCAGGCATTGATATCCTTCGTACCCGAGAATGTACTGTACCACGCTGAATCCCACAGGAACTGAAACGAGCTACAAAGCTCATGAGGATGGACCGATGGTGGTTGAAAATGTATGGAAAATTTTGTCTGAAGATTTTACGTGAGATGCAAGTAATAGGGAATCAGTGTCTGATCTTTTCTTATGCCCAGAGTAATACATCATTAATACGGTGGTGCACCTTGCAGTGAGCAGGTTGTATCCCCCAGATCACCGGTACACATTCCCAGTACAGTAAGCCTTAGCTTCGGAAACGACGCGACTTGAAGGTGATTAACAGTCGCGGCTCCCCAAACCCTCTCTCACCTCGTCACCTTCGCAACCCTGAGCCCAACCAGCTCCTTCCCATCCTTTACCAAAACGAAATCGACAAACTTGAAATATTCTACTTGACGACCTGACGAAGTCTCCTTTAACCCTTACCAACAAATTACACACACACCCTTCAACTTCACCATGTCTACCAATATGGACGACGATATCGACAGTATGCTCGTCCCCAAACTCAACAATCACTCAACTCAAGTTACTAATGGGCGTACAGTGGACCCCAGTCTCCGCGACCATGAGGAGCAGATTGTCGTTGACAAGATCATCAATGAGGGTAATCCAAGCAAGCCCCTTCCTATGCTGCCCCCATCACCGGTCGTTACTTGGAAGGCAATCTGAAAGTGTCGAGACTAACAGTTTGGTGGGGCTGTGATCGTAGAGTACAAGATCTGGAAAAAGAATGCGCCATTTCTTTACGACCTAATCTTGAGGTATGTTCACCTGACCACCCAAAACCGTGCACCTTGAAGAAACGAGCATGCTACTGATATTTCACTCCTTTCCCAGTTCTGCATTGGAATGGCCGACATTGACCACCCAGTGGTTCCCCGATAAGCAAACGTAGGGCTCCTTCCGCTTCTCTTGAATCACTTTTACCCATCTGTTATGTGCAAACACTCATTGTGGGCAGACATCCGGGGAAAAACTACTCGACTCACCGCCTGCTTATCGGGACGCACACTAGCGGTAACGACACTAACTATCTCCAAATCGCTGAAGTCCAACTCCCGAATCCAGTCACCGAACACGACCCGCGTCGATACGATGAAGACAAGGAGGAGATTGGCGGCTATGGGGGCGGGGCAGAATGTCGTCTACACATTCAGCAGAAAATGGTTCACGAGGGAGAGGTCAACAAAGCGCGGTACATGCCGCAGAAGCCTGACTTGATTGCTACAATGTGCGCAGACGGAAATGTGTTGGTGTTTGATAAGACCAAGCATCCCCTGATGCCTACCAATACTACTAAATGCACTCCACAGATGACTTTGGTTGGCCATGGAAAAGAGGGGTGAGTGAAGGCCTTAACAATCCTGGAGGCGGTAATGTATGCTAACCAAGAACTGGCAGGTACGGATTAAATTGGAACCCTCATAAAGAAGGCCACTTGATGACGGGATCTGAAGATTCTACCGTTCGGCTTTGGTATAATCTGCCCTATGCTTTCATACGCCCAGGACTTGGAAGCTAACTTTTGCCCAGGGACATCAACTCTTATACCAAGACTAATACAACTCTACATCCTATCCACACTTATACCCATCATTCAGCCATCGTGAATGACGTCGCCTACCACCCTTGTCATGACGCCCTTTTCGGTTCTGTATCGGATGACCACACTCTTCAAATAGTGGACACTCGTTCCACAGATACCACGACTGCCGTGCATAAAGTTGTGGCTCATGCGGACGCCGTCAATTCGATCGCTTTCAACGCTGCTTCCGACTATGTTGTCGCGACGGCATCCGCAGACAAAACTGTTGCCCTATGGGACTTGCGCAACCTCAAGTTGAAACTGCATTCGCTCCAGGGTCATAATGCGGAGGTCAACGGACTGAGCTGGCACCCACATGAAGAGCCCATTCTTGCCAGTTCGAGCGCTGATAGAAGGATCATTTTCTGGGATCTGGCCCGGATCGGTGAGGAGCAATCTCCGGAGGATGCCGAGGACGGAGCACCTGAGTTGTAAGTTTATATATCCCTCCAACAGTTTGTTCTTTTTTTTGGCTAATCCCTGCTAGGTTGTTTATGCACGGCGGACATACCAACAGAGTTTCAGACTTTGCCTGGAATCCGAACGACCCATGGGTGATGGTAAGTGCTGCTGAGGATAATTTGATTCAGTGCTGGAAAGTCTCTAGCGCCATTGTCGGCAAAGAGATGGAGGAAGTTCCTGTTGGGGAGCTGGAGGCGTAAAATTGACAGGCAAAAGTGTGTTGCTAGTAGTAGCTTGCGTATTTAGTAGTTTCTACCCACTCGCTTCAGAGTTCTTTGTGTTGGCCTCTTTTTTCCCTTTCTTTCTTCTCTAGTCGAACCATGGGGGAGTGCAATTGTATAACAGTTTTTTTTTTCCCCCCCTTTTTTTTTCTCCTCGATTACGATGGAAGGCACCTCTCGTAATTGCTACATGTTATAGTAAGTGATGTGCATGCGCGATCAAGCATTCAAGAACAGAGATCTGCCACTGGTGAAACAGCGACGACCGGTACCGTACCCGGTAGAGCATGCATGGCACGTGCAATACAGTATCATACCCGTAAACCCGGAGACGGTAGGGTCAAGATACGTGGACCTTTTTGCATCTATCGCATCAGATCGAGAAGAGCGAGCGCGTGTATGGGATGATAGTTTAACCACTCGAGCAATGTGTTCTCCCGATATTACCCTCTGATATCCGGGATAACAAGTACAGTACGTACCGGTATCTAACCATGCGAGAACCACATGGAGCCAGAAACATACAGAGAAGATGGGCCCAGAACCACCTATATGTCGTGTCAAAAAATTTGTTATTATTCGATGCTATTATCCATATATGCCTACATAGGTTTCTCGAGCTCAAAATGGTCACGGATTACCTCGAATGATACAGAAGTAGGAAAAAACAAATGGGAAGTGGGGTGGGAAGCTATATCATAAACGATTGAGTGTTATTCGGGCCCTGCACGGCATGCTACAATTTAGAAAAACCGTTTTTTCCGAAAACAGGACATTCTCCAAGAACAAGTGAGACCGGCTTCAAAGCAAAAGTTAAGAATATAAACTAGTTAGATCGGAGGTACCCTTCCGGCCGCTCTTTGTGAAGAAAGAAGCTATAGGCCAATTCATAAAGTACGGTAGTAAGGAAAAGGGAGATATCGCACAATATTTTATATTATCACTAATTTTCTTATTCCATTACTAATAGTTACCCAATTCTGTTCACCGTAATACACAATAGGTAACACTGTATCTCCAGTCAGAACAAATTCAGTTTTTACTTTAAAAGTCAGCCTGCCTTTGTTATGAGGGAAGCATATACCTTGTATGCAACTAAATAATACATACTGTGGGAAAAGAAAAAAAAAAACTATAAAATAAAGATCTATACGAGTAAACTATGGTGGAGAGGAATAGAATTGTTGAATAGTGCAGTATGAAGTCCGCAATCAAGTTACAGACTATACAGTAGGGTGGGTAATTTATATTGCACTCGATTACTGTTCAAACAATCTTTCTCGGTTCCACTTGTTCCTCATCGGATTCTTCATCTTGTGTACTGCTCTATATCTACTGACTCTAGAGCGGTTTTTATTCCTGATCCCATGCATTTTTTTTATTTGTGATGGTAGCAGGCTTTTACCCTGTCTGGTGTTTTTCTGTCCCCCTCAGCGATCAATTGCTACACGGCAGTGCCGGTATTGTATATCGTACGACAGTCTCCTTCCCGGAAAGTAATAATAATAATAGAAATACCATGCTGGAAACGTATGATGCAGTGGCCAGTTGGTGAGAACTAACCTTCAGGGTTGGGGCTGAGACATTTTGAGGCCCACCGCGGTACCGCATTCGGCTACATATTACTCGCACAAACAGCTTCAGGCACCAAACATTCTTTCGTCAGCCCATGCCAGTCACCAGTACGATACCATACGGTGCTGTATGATGCGGTATTATGCCCGATTGCGGTACTTTTTTACAGATCAGCGCTGAGAAATAGGCTCCCTGTGATTCGTCGACGTTAGTGGGAAGGAGCTTAACTATTTCGCCTGTTCTGGTAAAGCTCTTGTAGCTAATTTAACCTATGGTACCGAGAGCTTGCGTGTGTCGTGTACCGCCGCTGTCCCACTCTACTTACTCGAGCACAGCCGTCTGACCTGGCTTTGGCTTTAAAATGTTGACGTGAGAAGCTGCCTCTCGAGACTTGCTAACCTTCGTCCCCCACCTTAATTACTCGTTATCCTCACTCCCTCCCTCGCTCACTTTCTCTGTGCGTGCCTCTTTTCTTCCTCTCTCCTTCCCTCCTTCGCTTCCCCCCCCTATTGCCCTTCTCCCTCTCTCTTCTCGACAAACCTCCTTCCGCAGCCTCACTGCCCTACCCACAGCCCTTCAACCAACCAAACCTCCTCAACCCCAAACTCAAATCTACAAACAATCGACAATGTCTCACCTTTTCGTCCGAAACTTCTCCCATCGCGCGAGTAGAATGTACAGCTCTCCTCGCACCATCCTGATGTACTCCTATCTTGTTGTACGTGCAGTACTCCACTCTCTCGCCCCATATTCCGTAACTGACGACGAAATAACAGGCTGGCTTCTCCCTCCCCTTCGCCCTCCCCGTCGCCAAGAGGCTTTCTGCACAGAACAACAAGTCTGTTCCCCGCAATAGGTTTTTTCTTACTTTATAACCTTTTGCTTTACGTTTGCGAAGGGGAAGTGGCTAACCAGCTTTCACGGTTGTCGTAGTGGTGGTGGTGACATCTCTCTCTACCATTGCTGCCGTTGAGCCTTGGAGAAGGGCAGGATATAATAGGGCGGAGGCGCAATGCATGAATTTTCGGACAAGAGGCGTTTAGGATTTTTTTTACATGATGTTTCTTTTGCCTTTTGCCTTTTACATTTCTAAACAACACGAAGGAGGAGGTTTGGTGTTATACCGGTATTCAAAGTACGGACGCATGAACGATAGATCTGTAGCCGAGGCTCCACAACGCTACACTATATCACGAAGCCTTATTAATACCTCGCTGACTGCATAGCAAAACGTCCCCACAACTGTGCTACCGAGCAAAAACCGTAGCCTTCCCCCTTCCCTCCTATCTTCCCATCTGCTCTCCCATCCCATAACTTGAATTCGCCGATCTCACCCATCATGCCGCACCCGCGCAATCTTATTGCCGTCCTTCCAGTCGCGCCCTGAGGCTCAACCGCAGCAGTCAATCATTCCTCAACCACGTGAGCCATTGCTGGATGTGTCTCAAATAGCCCATTAGCCTACGGTAGTGTCTTGGCGATGCAAACTAGATTACAATTTCTCGTGGGGAGGGCGTATCCGGGTTGCCCTTGATAAACAAGAGCAATTCGAAGATACGATATCTCTTGCTGTACCGTAACATATATACCGGACATCACCGAAGAGGGGACTCCAACGTCCTGCGAATTGGGACGGAAGTAGAAAAAAATCAAAAAAAAACCCAGACCATACTATGATAGCTTAAATTTATGGTCCAACCATTCAAGTTTTGGAAGACTGCTTTTTTTTTTTTTTTTTTTTTTGGCGAGGCCGCTTAGTCAGCATTCATGAACACTTCTGCCGACCGCGCATAATACGGTACCGTACGCCGAACAATGGCCCGGCACTACCGGTACTACCGGTACCCATCACTCCACGATCCCGAAATTCCATTGCCGTACCATTTCCCCCCCACTTTAGAAAACAAAACAAAACCGCGGAACCACAAAGAGTTGCTCTCGCGGGTAGGAACAAACATCGTCACTCGTGCCC
>QLOI01003053.1:0-18610 GCA_003313605.1 Tuber umbilicatum | reverse complement strand
TCCTGATGAATGGGATAAGTTGTCTAACCGTTCCGGTAGTGTGTGGGGAGACTAATTCGAGCAGGTGATGCAGGTTGGTGCATCGGGATGATTTGCTGTGGAGAAGTCACCCGCGTTCTTCTATCCAAGTCATGTGAAAATCGCTTGCTCGTAGAGCGCGATCATTGTGATGGCGATTTCTTGCTTAATCATCCTAGGGAAGGTGTGGGTATAATACTGGGGTATAATAGCATCATCGCATTGTGACATCTCCAGGGATGAGCGTTTACAACCCTTCGGTTTATGATTGAAAGCTTGAGAACAGAATCAACCTCGTACATTACTACTTGCGTCTCTTTATCGCATTTGATAACGCCTGCTAGCGAAAACTGCTTGGAGAAGTGACAGAAGTCGAGATAACCGTCTCTTCAAAAATGGGTAGTCACCGTGGACCGAATGAGCAAATCCTTGTGGGGTCGGGTCCGATCGATTTCGGTTTGGGTTGAGCGATCTGCTTGTATACCAGAAGCTCAAGGATCCGGCCACGAAACCGGAGCCATAGAGCCATACGGTAAGGCCCGTCATCGGCATCGATATTGAGCTTCTTGCGTCATAAGATCTCACTTACGCCACATTTACTGCCCCAGATATCCACCACCCACGAGTCACGATGCAGACCGACCCACGGGCTCTCCCTTAGCTATCCAAGCAACTGGTTAGGGAATACAACCTAACCGTGCTTGTGGACCCGGGGGCCTTCTGATATAGCTCCCCATAATATCCCCTTCCGTGCTTATGTTTCGGGATAGCATCGAGGCCCTAACCATTGCCTGCGGAGATCTCTGGAGGATTTAAGCAGCCAGCGGCGATGTCTATATATGTGCCTTCGTTCGGGGAAACTCTTCTGGTGCTATCTTTAACCCTATCGTGTTTTTAGAGCTCGTACACACAATATTCCAGAATACTCACAAGGCTCCAAGATTCACAAACCCCATTACTCCAAATGATTATTTAGATCCCATCTTTAACCCCTCCCCTACCTAGCTATCCGGAGCTAAAGTCTAATCCCGTTGGCCATAGGGAGATGAAATCCTAAGTGGGGTTTTGAGGATTGAATTTTCAAGTTCAATCGAGTGAGAGATGGTGAACCCTGGTGATGTATTTTGACCAGCCTTGGTTTTCCGTAAGAAAAGTATCATACTTGTAGGAACTTTCCCTCTCTCGGGTGTAAGTTATATTTCGGTGATGCCTTATGCATCCAGGGTTTTGGTAGTTGTGAATTATCCCATCTTTCTTCCCAACGGCCAACAAATGTTATTTATTGAAGAACGGCGGATTAGCACTCAATTTCCGCAGGCCACTTTTTCCGGGATACCTTTGCATCGGTGTCGCCACCACTCCTTTTGCTAGTATCCTATCAAAGCATAACCCGGAATACAGTAGCAGATCCATACAAACACGCCCGTGAGAACGACCGCAATGCCCGTCTTTCTACCTCCGACAACACCGACGTCCAGCAAACATCCCGAATCCTTCGATAGCTTCACTCAGTCCATCCCCCATTCCCCAGAGACGGGATAGCAAGGCAAAAATTGTCCATCAAAAGCGGTTCTCTCTGTTATGTTTTGATGGTCCATCGGCGTTTCCGCTCTTATTTGTTTGTGCCCGTCAATCGGACCCGTGGCGAGTTCTCATCAGTCTCCCCTGTGAGTAGCCGATTTCCAATTGCTCCTCTTAGGCTCGGGTTCGAACAGCTCGGCCTTATACATTTCACCGCCGTTGAGATAGACAAAGGGGCCATACTTGACCCCACGCTAGGGCTGGACCAATAGCGATTCTAACTAAACGGAAAAGGTATCGGGATAGATGGGATCCGAGATGTTGCCAGGAGTGGCTAACGATCTGATGACGGTCGGTTTACGAAATGGTGAGAACGTGTTGGCCGAGTATAATATAACTCGTAGGGCTAATTCTCATTCTCCTGCTGACTTCCGTGGGCTGCTTTGCTACGAATTGCGTGACCTAGATGACAAGTGATAGGTTCTCCCTATGGTAACGATGCCCGCCACGTCGGAGCATTCGGTATCCTGTTCCCGTGGCGTGATACACACTACTCCTACCTCCCATCACGAGGTTTTGTACAGTACACGCGATAGTGGTACGGATGCCCCTAGGGCATACAATAAGTATCTGAGATATCCCGGTAACATGCAATAGCAGTGCTCGCCTCGCTGCCACGGATACAAAGCAATGCGAACCGATGCGATAAGTATTACCATAGACACGGAGTGGATATGAAATACTTGGCGACCATGTTCGCCCTTCAACAGCAGCATAGAAGGGCACTGGCTCCCATTGGCAGACCGATCGCAATACGGACGGCTGGCCCACTAACCGCATTGGAGATATCAGGGATTTCACCCTGAGCTGCACATTGCCTTAGCATTGTAAAAATATAATCACGGGTGTAGAAATAAAACTGGCAACCGGGGAAGTTGGAGACCAACGAGCGGAACGAGTTGTGAATATTTGGGAAGTATTGGCTCGACCGTTAGGAATGGCGGCTGTGGACGATGTGGGTGTCCATGTTTAAACTAAGAGGCATCTTGGAATTTCGCGGGAAGTTTTTTTTTTCCACCCACCTTAATAATATTCCTCGAGAATGCCAGGCTTCCTAGTACTGCACCTTTTTAGGGGTAGAATACAACGAAGTGCGGACACCAATCAGTACCTGCTAAAACACCGGCGATCCTCCGCTCATGGCGGTTGTTTCAGGCGGGATTGGTTCCGGAAATTGAAGGCCCACGCCGAAAAATCGAGAATATTTCCCCACATCATTAGAAACAACCCCGGGAGGTGGTTTTCCCTCTAATAGTGGCTTAGCCTCACCGAGCCCGCGCCAATGTTGTTCTGGAAGGGAGACCTGGAGAGTCTCACAGTCGCATCTAGCGGGAGTATAATATATACAGGTCTGAGAGCTGCGAGAGTTGTAAGGGACTATGAAGGTCCCTATCACGAGCATATCTTGGGCTCGGCGGGCTTGTTTTTAGCCTTTAAACAACCAAGTCCTCTCCCATGCCTGCTAGGTCCGCATTGTGGCCGTGGAGTAGGCCCACGTTGCAATCTGCCGTGAGCAAATAAAAGCCTCAAGCCCCACCCTTCCATCAGAGCTCACCAGCTCCATATAAAATGCAGGTACAGTACTCCCGCCGGCCCTGAACCAATATTCAAGCCAACCCACCCATCTACCCCGCACCAAATATCCAAGCAAATCCCTAAGCCCTGCCACGAAAGGCTTCCCCCCCCCAACCCGCAGACAGCCTACTACACTATATATCACAGCATCTCACTCACTCCGCAGCCCGGAAACACCCGTCAAAATGTTCCCATCGAAGCCTAGGCCATAAATGGCGCACATAGCGACCACAACCTCAACAACCCACGGACACAAGTCCGAGTTATACATACGGCCGCCTACCCACCGCATAAGGCGTCAATGCAAACGCCGAGGCACACACTCGCCCAGCCGTGGACACCATGACAGGCAGTACTCGCACCGTGACAAAGTATATGTAAGAATCCCACATAGCTCAAACTCACCCCAATTCTGGGCCATTGTGACTCACCGAGACCCCCCAAACTTCCTCGGACAAATCACAACACCTCACTCGTCTCAACCAACCCCAGCATAGCCCGGTTGACAACGCCACGCGTCCATCTGTTTATCCATACCAACAACATCGTCAATTAGTCAAAATTGTTCAAGTCATTATACTGTCGGTATAATACGGCAGGTCGAGTCCAAAAAAATTCAATTGCTCCCCCTGATGTATATGAAAGACACAGCAAGCGGGAAATAAACAATAAGGGATAAAGAAATGAAGGATGGAAAATACCAATTCTCTACCTACAGTTGAACGCACCAAAAATTTCATTCGCATCCCATACACCAAATTTCAAATCAACACCCATAAGAAAAGGAAAAAATTTAATAGTGAAAAATGTGGCAAAAAGTTAGAACTATGACCAACCGGTTAGAATATAAAAACTCCCAAGAACCAGAGGAAAAAAAAGAAAAAGAAAAAGAAAAGTCGGGGTCAAAGAAATCGGTGATTCCCCAGGTTGGTTGCTTGGTTGATGAGAAGAGGGGGGGAAAAAAGAGTAAGAAAAGCCGTGACGTTACGAAAAGCAAGTGCCTGACCCGTTATCATATTGGGAAGAGATACGGAGAGGAAAAACGGTTTGAAGTAGGAGAATGAGAACTTTATATATGTACCAGTAAGAAAAAGAACCAAGAAGTTAAACCCCGTGACAAAAGAAACTTGATTTTGTTCCCAAGTGAGGGAATGTCCCTTGAAAATGAAGATGATACAGGGAGCGCGAAGAATGGGGCAAGTGGTAATAAGGTGAGGGTGAGGCAAAGGTAATGATGGCAGGTGGTAGGTAAAAAGGAGTACGGAAGGAAATGATACAAGGGAAGGGGATTATATAAAATGGTATGCACGTCCCCTCCAGTCAGAAAACACGCCCAGTGAGACCTTTTCCCAGGAACCAGTTACCCGAACAGAATGATGCACTCCCCCAATCTCTCTCAACGGCGACAAGGAAATATACCCAGACAGAAGTAGGGCCCCATCAACGTTCTCGGGACCCTATCCCTTCCAGTACGCATGTAAAAGTAAAACAAAAGAGGGGAAGAGGAAGAAAAAAAGAAAGAGAAAACCCCCCAATCCACCCAAAATCCGTGAGGCAGACCGTCGAGAACGCCGGAAACAAAAAAAAACAAAATTCATACATGAAAATCCCTCCGAGTATCTTAGCCTTATTATGACCCGTGCGTTCATACAAGAAGCACCAGTACCCTTCGCTCGCTTCCCCACAACTCTGATTATACGACGGCCCAGCAACTGCTGGGCCGAGTTTCGCCAAACATCGTAGCAACAAGGGCTGCTGCGGCACGGGTCGTTGGTTGTCTCAGAGAATACCCAGGCAAATCAAACTAAAAATGAAAAAAACTCCCATCAATGCTAGCCCCTGCCTGCTTCCCCCCTATTTTCAACACCAGTCTCCGAAATTATGTCGTTGAAGCACTCGGCTCTGGTCAGTGCCCATCATGTTCCATCATCCTGGCATCGGGTGCGTCTAATGGCGAAACGGTCTCGGGTGCTATGCCGTTTTCTCCTCTGCGATGCTTCCAATCAGTGGTACCTATAGAAATATATCGTTAGTCAAATCACCCGGATCCGGAGATAACTAACCACTCTGTCTTGGACGCTTCTCCCCTGGAGTCGTAGTCCTACGAGCGCCATTCTTCGTTGCTTCGGCCTCTAGAGCTTGCCATTCGAATCTCCGGAACTCAATCTCCTCCAGATAATCCTCCTTCTCCAATCTCTTAATATCGGAAGGACTCAACCGTTCCCTTCTCATTGTCCTAATCTCGTTGAGGATATGCACCAGTACTGCTTCGGGACACTTTGTTCGAGGAAGTGCGTACTTCTGCAGTCGAACGTAGCGGCGGGTGACATCTGTAACTCCATCATGGGAGAATGCAATACAGTAGGCCATTTTCTTGCCCCAGCCTGTTACACATAAATCATTATCCATCGTTATAATTGGCAGGGAAGGCCATACCTTCTGCATATAACCTTGGTTTATCCCACGCCTCTTCGCAGGAGTCGATGTGAACCCATCGGTTGACATGTTCTGAATAGACCTCGGTCCAAACCTAGGAGCAAACTTTTTAGAAACGTGTAATTATCATAACTCCGGCCGGCCACAACATACGTGATCCTCGCTGTTCCATACCCAACGGACACGGCTCCCAACGGCTCTACACAGCATTGAGAAACAGTTTGCCCATTCCCCACACCTTCCTCTTCTGGTGTTGAGCAACGCCCAAACGTCACTATATCTTGGGAAACGCTCATAAGTGCCACATTTCATATTCGTGCACTTGAACAATTCGGTTCTAGTGGCACCTCTAGCAGTTTCATCGGGCAATGGTTGTGTCATTCCTTCAGGCGAAGTCTCCGAATAGCAGATAGGACATAACGGGTTGTTAATCCAAGTGAAGAAATCACGTTTGAACCACCTATGAAAAAATAGGCACAAAATCAGTAAAGGCTCAACCGCATATACCATAAACCAGATTTCTCATCCACCACATGCGCCCGCAGCAAATTCTTTCCAGCCCCAGTGCCTTCCGCTACCAAACCTAGAGACCCTCCACATATTTCCTACCAAAACACCACCAACGCAGGTTCCCGTAGACTCTATCCAACAGTCCAGTGCCAACCCAACCCAACAAAGAGAGGCCGAGGAATAAAAGGTATTCGGAACCCACCTTAACAAAGCCATGATGACACAATCTTGATAGCCCCACTTTCCACGCTCCTTTCCCAAACTCCTAGCCTCTGCCTCATACATCTGACTCTCCTCTTCAGCCTCTGCATAGATCCTGTTCAGCGGAATCAACGTAAGCGCTTCATCCAACAATCCCGGATTCTCATATCTCGCGGGAGTATTTGCGAGTAGCATCAACTGTCCCCTAAATTTCAGCGATGCAACATCTTCTGGTGGATGTGACTCTCTTGTCGCTCCCGATCTTGTATATGCCGGTAATCCGTCGGGCCCGACTTCCTGTGACCTAGAAGAAGAAGATGTGGAAAGAGTGAACTTGGACTTGGGTTTACGAAGGCCGGGTCGTGACGAGGATGATGAAGAACCCGAAGGTGTCGTAGGACGCATACATGACCTCGATGAGGACGAGCTATTGGAGGGTATTGGCGGTGGAGGTGGTGGTGGAGGTGAGCCCAGGGAAAGATTACGGGCCTGTTTTGTTAAACATTCCGCACGCTTCTTGTGGATAGCGTCGGTAAAAGCACCCGTCAAGTGCTTGGCCCATGCTACAGGATCCTCAGAGGGTGGTGGAGGATTCGACATTATTGTGATGGGCGATCTCAAGAAGAACAACGAACAGAACGTTAATTAAAATCGTGCTCGCTCGAAAAGGACTGTTTTGTGGCGGTCGCTTGTTGTAAAAGAAGGTGGAGTTGGTGAAAGGTGGTTAAGGAGTGAACAACTGGAACGGTGAGGACCAGGCAAGGGTTAACGATTAAAGATTGGGTATCGTTTCTATCGATGGAACAGCAACAGAAGCAAGCGGTAAGTTCGTGGGTAGCGAAGGGTTGGATGGAGGATGGAAGAGGGAGCAGTAAGGTTTTGGGGACTGTTCGTTGTGCGTGAGTATGAGTGGAGTGTGTGTGTGTGTCGGGGTGGAGTATAGCGTTAGCGGGAGGCTTACGCACGCACGCAGACAACTCGCGGCTTCTTTTGGCAACGACCTAGATTGTGCCGGATTACTTGGGTGAGTTGCTTGCTCGCCTTTCTGGCTTACCGAAACCGCGACACTCAAGACAACGACGATCCCCCGTCGATAGGAGAGAGTGTGAGAAATCTCGAAAATAATTCTCTCCACAGACTCGATCAAAAAAAAAAAAAAAAGGGAACGCTTGAAAAGGAAAAAAAGGGAACAAGTTACCACGAATGTGGGAGAGAGGAGGTCGCTGGGGCGAAGTTATTTCCGTAGCGTTTCGAGGCGGGGGGCTTTTTTTTGCACTCGCTTCGCTCTCTCGCTGCTCTTGCTCTCCTCGGTGGGTGTGAGAGGGCAAGTGAGCGAATGTGAGGAGGGAGGGAGTCTACTCGTAGGGGGAGTGCGAGGGTAAGGGAACAATATGACGGATCGCTGGTGGGTGGGAGTCTGAGAGTGAGTATACCGCGAGTATGTGTTCTGGAGAAGAGAGTGTGTCTAAAATTGCGGCGATGCGAAATGCAGCGAGCAACCAGGATTTGCTGGCTGGGGGGGGAGAGAGGGGGAAGAAGGGGATGGTGAAAGTGAGGAAATTCTAGGATGGGTGATGGACGGGTTGGGTTTAGCAGCAGCAGAATGAGAAGGGAAGGCGAACAGTGCCACCAGAGAGAGGCAGGACACGCAACCCGCAACCAAACTGAACTGAACCGACTGCCGAACCCAGCAGAACGAGGGCGAGAAATCAGGAAGTCGACGCAACATGTCTTTGTAGACGAATTAGCTACGCCTTCACCGTAGTCTACCTCCTGTCTCCCCCTCTCCCTCTTTGATTCCCTCCTCTCGATTTGCCTTCACGACTATCCTTCTTCTATCCCTCTATTCTTTTCCCCATCCTCTTTCTCTGAAGGAACTGTTTCTTCCATCCCTGGATCTCGAAATCTAATCTTTCCCTTGTGAGCAACAGAATGTTTCCCTTTTTGGGTAGCATACGCAACCCTCCAACTCACCCTTCCTACGCGCGGCAGGGGTGGGCACGGAACGAAAAGTTCCTTCCCCTTTTAGATCTTTGTTAGTAATCCCGACTCCATCCCATCAGTGTGATTGGCCAAAATGCTCTCTTCATAGGTAAACTCGTAGCCGTAAAGGGCGATTGAAAGATGGGTAGAATTCTCAACACGTCTTGATCAAGGGTGGATTCCGGTAACCGCATGTTAAACACCCAATCAAATCATCCATGATGCACAAACCTATCCGCCTTCGACCTCATCCACGCGTCCCTCCCCTCCACACGCCTCCCGACTGGGTGGGCGGCACATTTAAACACTGGATTCCAGCACCCTTTGATATCAAGATTGTTTGCCTAAAAACCTCTCTTTCTTCCACCATGTAGGGCCGAAAAAAAAGAAAAAAAGAAAAAAAATACGCACTGAAAGAGACCCGCCCATCGGCCTCAAGCCCGACAAGTCAATATATATCGCCTTCCTCAATTACTACGACGATGACAAAGGCGAAATTCGTCACTAAATACTTGACGATGGAGAACATTCAGTAGAAACGGAGAAAAGCAACGATGGACGACATGCCAATTATTATGTACCTTTTGACCCGTGAAAGAGTCTCGACTACCGGCACCACTTATGCAGTCAGTACCGCACGGTATCATACTACCGGTATCACAGCACCCGTACCGTTGCCGTACTCGTATCCGCAATATTCCATCCCCCCCGCAACAAATCACCCGTCCAAGATGGCACGGCGGGAACCCATTTTAACCACCATCCGAATTCTAGCAACCCAATTTCCTCCTTCTCTCCCCACACCGCCCAACAACCGCGAACTACCGTATCCTGCCGTACCAGTACCTGAACGTGAATATAATAAGTGTATAATCAATTCAGAGCAAGCATGATACGAATATTGGAGGATACAGTACCGTACTCGAGTATCAAAACTGGGCAGCCTACTGTAGTATCGGGGCGTGCTAAGGGAGGAAGGAAGTGCCATCACGTGTTCGTAATGCTTCTTACCGGTATACACACAGTACGAGTACTCGTATCATACGGTAATAGGTCGATGTTGACGACGCAAAAAGTGATTCCCGGTGGGTGCTGATCATTTTTCAATAAGGGTGTTGTCTTGATCTTGGCATACTCACTCGTGGTCCAGAAGCATCGTTCACCCCTACGAGTATTTCAGGGTACTTGGCTGCAAGAGTGCGCATCATACCCGAAGTTCGTACCAAATACCGGTGCCAGGAGTACGCCGGGCGAGGGCGGCTTCGACCACTCCCGTACTCTAAAACCCTACAGTACTCGTAGTGGTGTAGTACTCGCACATACTCAAAGCACTGTTGTAAAGTATCCGTGGCAAACGTCCCTCGACATTGGTATAATAGCTACATAAACATTCTCATACAAGCCACGAAATCGAACCCAATACAGTACCACAAAGACTCGAATACAAGGCAAATGTGCTAGGGCGTTGTAGCTGCCTCTCCTGGTAGGGCTCTGTACACATATCCCTTTCGTTTTGTCTCAGTTGGGGGTTGGTTTGCCGCATCCTCCCTTCGCGTGGCCGGGAAGGGGAACTCCAACGTCCTAGCGCATCTATCTTCTATCGCAGTTCTTGCGGTAACAATATCATAGACAGCGGAGAAGCTCGCTTCCGAGTAATTGTCGCTGGTTTCGGACATCCAGCTACCAGTATCAAAGAACCGAGCGGCCCACTATTCAAACCATGACACTAACCGTCGTAACACAGATCATCCCTGTCAAACTTGCAGATCAAACTCTTGGCGCGGACTATCGTCAACTCAGAGATAGGAATTCTCCAAAATGCCTCGATTTCGCTGACCGAATGATGGTCCATCCCTAGCCCTACGGGTGTAGTGCTCGTACAGCAGAATAGGGTAGTTTTCCTGGGTCGTCCACTTCACCCGTCGTCTTCCGCTCACTCACTTTGTCGGAGACTCGGATTGCCCGAACGGCCGAGTTCTGGGCCGCAGTATGACGCAAGCTGTAATAACCGACTTACCCTACCGTACTGCAAGGACCTCAAGGGTAACTGCTGATATTCCGGTAGCTGCTCCTCTCCGTGTGATACAGGTACCTTCCCCCCGACCCCACTCCTTGGATGGCAGAGGAGTAGAAGGGAAAGAAAAAAAATGGTATGATAGATCGGAAGGAGCTGGACTGCTCCACGTGCTCAAGTATCCACCATGCTAATGGACCGAGGGGGAGAAAATATTAATTTCGTGGATGGATGCTTACTCGGGCCAACGAATACAGGCATCGCGTGATACAGCGCCGGTCGACTCTCTGTGATGTGAATTACGGTGGCGTCGGTGGGGAAGGGAGTCGTCATGGTGTATCACTCGTTGATCGAAGATGACGCACAGGTTCTGCTGGCAATGGGGCCGGGACCGCGTACCACTTATTGTGATTTGTGGGACGGTCAAATGTGTGCCTGTGTGGTCTAGCGCTGTGTAGCTTATTTTCCTCCCTTTTTACTTTTTCTTCCTTCGCAACTACTCGTATGATACCGGTACGGATGCCACATGACACACGGGCTAAACCCAAGATGCCCATACCAGTTGGGATTCAAGGCGAGGAGGTTAACCAAAGGTCAGAGGTGTACGCAACGCCCTTCCAAGGCTAGCTGCTGTCCCTAGACTAGTGCTATATCTGGCAAATAAAGGCGATACCGATAATAATTTGACACTGGTATAATAAGGGAACTCCCTTTCGGGGCATTATCGATTGATGGTCCGATTAGGAATGAGAAGACATACGTACCACTATCACGAGACGATGACGCTCCTTTCTCTTTCCCCATAAAGATTTTGCGGGATGTTTGTAAATTACTCTGCTCGTGAGACCCAATTTCATGGCTTGAACCGATAGGCTAGTTTGGGCGGCCCTCACCAGCCAGAGGCGAGGATTCACCAAGGCTACTGGTCTCGACCAGATAAGAAAATATTTTCGGACCAACATTCTCTCCGGAGACGAAACCATATATCGAGTGACCGAGCATGACTTAGAAATCTGTTTTTACGCCAAGCCACATCCTTCGTCGGAATAAATCCGGGGGATAAAGATGGTTGTAAAGAGGGTAATAATTTATCTCCTAAAATGGGATTAGACGGTTGCTGTACCGCTGCATGATAGCGATATTCGGCATGCCAGGTGCAATATTATGATACAGTCTCAGCTGCCCAAGAAACATGCAGCGCACACCCTCACTCGATGGCTGGTCTCGGGGGACGCTGCGGTGTCGTAGGAGCGGGCGAACCGTTGACGGCATACCGCGATCCATACCGCGGCTCGGCGAAATGTCTCGAATGTGAAAATTCCGGCGGAAGCTTGCATAAAACTTGTCCAGGCATCAGCGGAGAAATTGTGAAAATGGGGGGGGGGGACTCTGTTTAAGTGTGGCGATGTGGCTTCCGGTGGTATGATAGCAGCTGGGAGAAAGAAAAAAGGATAGGTTTAGCTGGTGTGATACCTTATTTTGGGATGTTGCTGCCGCTGGTGATCTCAGCATCAGTCTGCTCCGCCATGCTATGATAGGCGCATTTTCGGGTCTCAAAGGAGCCTTGGCCGGGTAACTGCTACGGGGTCTTTGGCATTCTCTGGCTTGAGGAGAGCCAAGGTCTTAGGCGCTGGGGTAAATCGAACTTGAATCCGCCACTTGAAAGCCGTATTTGGCGCCTTGCAGGGGTTGGGGATACAGTAATGTCGACCGCCAAGGGGGAGGAAAAGGGAAGCAGTAGTACTGATTAGGGGGATGAAGGGTTTTACAAGTGGGTTGCAGCCACACACTTTCAAGATAAGGCGGCGCGCTAATTGGTTGATTCAGAGTTCCGGCAGGTACGGTATTATCGTTGACCATTTACGCGTTCTCTGTGGTATGCTCGCACAAACGCGTTGGGATAACGAACCCCCCTCTTTCACGAGTTACTCGCCTGACTCTGTTCAAACATTGCCAGATTCGAGGTCGCGATAATTGTCACCACTGCTCAACAAAGCCTCTAACAGGACTGCACCGGTCAGGCACCATGATGGCATCTTCCTTTTACACACCTACGCTCGCGCCAGCGACCTCGAAGCGTAAACGCCCTGCGGATGAATCGTTTTCATCGGATGATTCTGGGTGCTCCCGCTCGCGAGGAATGATGGAACTACAACCTGGCAGGACGATGAAGAGGTGGAGGAATGGAAAACCTCGTGAGGAGGAGGTATATCGTAAGTCTCCACAAATTGGGTTTCCCCCGGCCCCGGCGTTCCGTTACACCGTCACAGCTACTGTGATGTATGTCATTCGCTTGCATGAGCGACCAAGTTAAGCTAATACGGCGATAACAGAGCATACTCTCCAAAAACTATTTTCCGCTCAGGGCTCGCAGTCATCCCATACGCCTACTACATCAAGCCTCTTCAAGGCCATGCATACTCAACTGCCAGGCCACAACATCAACTCTACAGCGCCCACGGGCGGGGGCCGACGCGTCCTCACTCCTCCTCAACGGACTAATCCGTTTACCATGATGGCACACACGAAGCCGGTGTCGAGTAATAGTGCGGTATTTTCCAAGTTAATGTCTTGTACGTCGACAGCCGCGTCATCGCAAACTCCCGAAGGAATGGCCTCCTGTGAGGATTGTGACCGACCTATGGAGTTGAGTGGATTTTCAGGGATGAGTGAGGAAGGAAGATGCGAGGCATGTTCTAGGAGGGTTTGTGAGAGTGGTTGTTCCATCTCTCTTGGTGATGGTGCGAGAATCTGCTTGGACTGTGCCATGAAGAGTTAGGGCTCGGATATCTCTGGGTGCTTGGGTTGTCGGATTATTTCATGGTACGGGGGCGGGAAATTTGGTTTGGCTGTATCATACCAGTATGCTTGTGCCTGGAGGATTAGTTAGACTGGATGCATTGTATCAACAGCTGGGTGTGGTGGTCGCCACAGGTTGTTCGTGGCGTTGACGGCTTTCTTTCTTTTCATTTTGGCTTTGGGTTTAGTGTTTTTCTATTATTGTTAGTCCATAGTATTCCTTGCTACCGTACCGGTACCGTCTTTTGACACATTTTCCCTGTGATTTCTCGACATGTCTATAAAATTTATTATCATATCGTACCCGGGTTAGAATCGGGGGTTTTGGGTGGTGGAAGATCGTTAGCTACCGGTAAACGGCGGTGGTTGGTATGCCACTCACGTGATCTTGATTTTTGGTCAAGCAGAAACGCGTCCTCATCCCGGACCCTCGGGAGCTGACGCTCTGAACCTGAGCAAACATTGATGGTTTTCTTCCCTTCCCATTTTTTCTTCCATTCCGATCGTCTTTAGATTTTGTTTGTTCAGACGACTTAATACCATGTCTTTTAGGGCATCACAGTTAGATCTTGAGCGGATACTTGCCGGACTGAATAATGCACAACGACTGGCTGTGACAAACCCGTCGTCTGTGGTACAGATACTTGCCCCACGTATAATGCCTTTTTTTTTTTTTACCTACCCTCCCTCTTACTAGGTACTCTGGACTGACCAAGCAATAGCTGGTTCTGGCAAAACTAGAACATTAACGTCTCGCGTTGCATGGCTACTATGTCCTCCGCAGTCGTTAGACCCCCAAAACGTCATTGTGGCTACTTTCACCGTTAAAGCTGCCCGGGAGATGAAGGAGCGGATATCAAAGCTGGTTGGAAACGGGGTGGAAGGTCGACTAGTGCTGGGTACTTTCCACAGTATAGCTAGGAGGTACTTGGTAAAGTATGGACATCTAGTAGACATCAGAACGGGGTGGGGAATTGCGGACTCCGGTGATAGTTTGGGAATTGTCAAGGTGGGCTATGGTTTCTCGGGGGGAACGCGAGTACTGAAGTTTGGGTCATAGAGGATAATCAAACGGAGGAAGTCACCGTTGGATCCGAGCCAGGTTAGGTCTCGGATATCCCATTTCAAAGCCCGAAATAGCTCTCCGGTGGGAGATGCCCTACCGCCCCCTTCGACCGCAGCGACACAATCTGCACAGGTTAGGGTCAAGGACATTTCTGCTGAGGATTTCGTTCAGATTTTCGAGGACTACGAGGCAGCTTTGGAGGCATCAAACTTACTCGACTATGACGACCTGCTGCTTCGGTGTCTTGAGCTTCTTAAGCATAACCCGGAATGTGTTAGTAACGTGGAAGCAGTTCTTATCGACGAGTTTCAGGATACGAATTTGGTCCAGTTTGAATTAATGAAGCTACTTGCCTGGAAGCGTGGACGGATTACAATTGTTGGGGATCCGGACCAGAGCATATATGGGTTCCGGGCTGCGGAAATCCGTAACCTCTCGAGGATGGCTAGGGCTTATCCGCAGACACTTGTGGTTCACCTCGAGCAGAACTATAGGAGTTCTGCTAGTATTTTGCTAGCTGCATTGGAGGTGATTCAGCAGGATCATAATCGCCCTAAGAAACCCCTTACTCCCACACATGCGGTGGGAGCTAGGCCGGTTTTGAGAACAATTCCGAGCGCTTTTTTGGAAGCAAGCTGGATAGTCTCAGAGATTCAGAGGGTTAGAGCTATGACCGGGGGTATGGTGGAGCTTGGTGATATAGCCATCCTCGTGCGGTCCGCGAATTTAACAAGGAATATCGAGACGAGCTTTGTGAAGGCTGGAGTGGCATACAAGATGGTAGGAGGGTTGAGGTTTTACGATCGTGTGGAGATTAAGACTCTTCTAGACTATCTAAGAATAGTACAGAATCCGGGCAATAATGATGCGCTGACTAGGATCGTTAATACTCCTGCGAGGAAGGTTGGGGATACAACAGTTAAAGCATTACTTGATGGGGCGGACAAACGAGCTGAGAACATGTGGGAAATTATCAAAACAGGGCTTGGTGGCATCTGGAAAGATGTAAAGGTCGCCAAAGCTGCCGAGAAGGGCCTGAGTGACTTTGTGGGTATTATCCTGGCCACCCAGAAACAGCTTGAAGAGGATGACCAAGGGAAGGGTCTGGTTGATGTTGTGGAATTCTTGATGAGGAGAATAGGTTATGAAGACTACCTGAGAAGGAGCTATCCCGAAGATTTCGATGCGAGGTGGTCTAACGTTAGCGAGCTCCTTTCACAAGCACAGGAGGTGGAGAGGTTGGATGACGACGAGGATATGCTTCCAGATATTGATGGGTTGCCGCAAAGTCAGATTGAGCAGAGTAGGTTACAGTCGGTGTTGGACCGGTTCTTGTCTAATACAGCGCTGGCGAACGAGGTTAAGGGGGATGATGAGGCGGTTAAGCAGGAACAGGTTACAATTAGTACCATTCATGCTTCTAAAGGTAGCTGGGGTCTGTTGAGTGCTCTGTCGGAACCTTAATTGACATGTGTAGGGTTGGAATGGCCAATAGTTTTCATCCCAGCAGTCTACCAGGGCAGCATCCCGCATTCGAGGGCAGAAGATACAGATGAAGAGAGAAGATTACTCTATGTTGCAATGACTAGGGCACAGGCGCTTTTGTATATGTCATGTCCTGTGAGGAATTCTCAAAAAGGTATTGTCGCTTCGTTATTGGATTAGCATAGCACGGGCTGACATTGTTAAACTAGATAAGACGAAACTCTCGCAATTCCTCGCACACCACTCTTTACGCCCTCTTCTCCACAACCGTGGACCTACACTTGAGTTCTCTTCCGTCCAATCTGTTAGCAGAATTCTTGGCCGAGAGTGTCCTTCGGAGGTCCAGATCCAAACGGCCGTTGATAAGAGTGGGATCGCATCCACATTGGATGACCAATTTCCTGATAAGGATCCCTCAGAGTCTGATAGCGAGGGTGATGGTTCTGATGAAAGCGGGGCACGATTGAAGAGGAGAAGGTTACAGCAGGGTGAGCAATCTTTTTCCAACGCAAATAGGCCTTCGGGCGAAGGATTCAGACCGGTCATTTCTCGAGAAAGGCCTGCAGCAAGGATGGAAAAACCACCCCCTGGGGCAGTGGTGGGGTTTAAGAGTGCTGGTAGTCACATGCAGGGGCTCAAGGAAGCTCAATTAAAACACGAGGCGGAGAGAGCTAGAGTTGAGAAGGAAAAGCAAAGGCGAGGTCCCGAGATGGCTAAACCACCAAGCAAAAGCGGTGGCCTAACCAGAGGAGCTCCGGCTGTTGCGGCACGATCGAATAAAAGACCGGCAGACCAGGGGAGCTTGCTTAGCCATTTCGGGCAAAAGATGCCGGAACCAGCGAGAAAGGCTGTTCCGCCTAGAGCACATACTGCGACTGAGGTCATAAGGGACAAGTCTATTAGGGATAAGAGTCTTAAGGAACAAATTGAAGCGCTACCTCAACCCAAATTCCCTGTTCGACCCGACCATCATAGCGGTGTCATGCTATTGAGTTCGTCGCCTGCGCGTGCGCCACCCAAGAGAAGGCGAAAGAGGGAAGAAATCCCCTCCTCACCACCACCGGTGTCTTCCGTTCAGTTTTCTAGACATATAGAATTAGCGAGAGCGGAGATACATGCTGTGGTTGGGGGGGCTACCACCGCTGGAGCATCGGCTGCGGTAATACATAGTGTGGCGGGCTCAAGGAATACAACCACAGTGACAAATTCTAATGGTGTAGCCTTGGTCGCGGCCCCGAAGAGAAGAACTTTGGGCGTTCGGCGAAGTATGGGTGATGGATGGAGAAACAGGGCGAGTGCTAACCGATGAAAGGAGCTTGGGGGCGGATTGGCTTTTTTTTGTTTTTTTTGCATTTTCATATTCTGACGTAAATAAATAGAATTGGGGGGTTTGTTTGGAAGTGATAAATAGCTAGGGCCTTGAATATTAGATGAATTGTACGTTCATTGTTGTGTCCGTTGGGGGGGGGGTTTCTTGGTTTTAGGGTCTGGGTTCCATGTTGTATGGGTAGAGATCACTCGATCTGCCTAACCTGGCCATATTCTTGGCTGTTTACTTTTTTTTGCTCCTATAAAATATTAGCCTACTTTAGATCTACTGTCTACCCTCCCCTTACGCTTAATAAATAAACTAGATTCATAGTTCCATCCTCGCTCACTTCCTCATCATTTCTATACTCTTATTTTCTTTATTACACTAATCTGGTGTAGTAGTCATTCATGTTCTCTCCTCTTTTGTGGTTTCCTGGAGGGTGGATTTCACTCGCCCTGTACAGTACAAGTGGACCAATTGATAGGGAGCAAGAGATTCAGAGAATGATAGAGTAGCACGAACCACCTCAATGGGAGGAGGTATGGTCCTTGAAAAGGCTGACACATCTGGCAGATGTGGTAACTCTCGCCGCCCTATTTCTCGGCATCCTATCAACAGTCCAAGTTGGGATATGAGTCCGGTACTGTACTCGTAGAAACAAGATGGTTTTTCCCGTCATAGCTACGCAAATAGTCTACCGTAGTGTTCAACATTTAAATCGCCCTAACGTACGACAAGTGGAAATCCCCCCCCCCCTCACCTTCTACTATATTTTTCTAAAGAAAGAAATCGCACAAAAAAATATTATTAGAATAGTAATAGCTATTTCGTCTATGCTACAGAACCCCCCTAGCTATTCAAGTTCACCCTCCTCTCATAACCCCCACCTACCTAGTGAAGCCACCGTCCTGCTTCCACCGATGATTCTGCAAACACAGCAGTATTTCTGAATTATAGGAAGGAGCATTGTTATCGGAGGCGGGAGCATCGTTACCGGCACCGCCAACATCATTATCGGCACCGCCAGCATCGTTATCAGGGACAGGAGCATTGTTATCGGCAGTGAGCCCAAGCATCCTATCCGTCCGTCTTCGGGTGGAGACGGGACGGACGGCAGTACCTCAGTGAATACGGACTGGCACTTGGGGCTCGTCTGGATAAGTGCCCGGAGCGGACTGGCGGGGACGGCAGGTGTCGCATGTGAGGGCCGGGCACTGTAGGGCCCTACAGATGACGGCCGGAAGAACTCATCTTACCGAAGGCTGCAGGGCCCTGCTGTCAACCCTTAAGACGGCCGTCTTAGTGAAGTTAGGACGCTTGGGAACACTAGTTATCGGGGGCGGGAGCGGCAAGAGCGGCGGCCAGACCAGAGAGAGCAGCGGCGGGACTAAGAAGGCCCATTTAGAGGTCCTTGGCTTTCATTTCTCTACGAGCGTACCGCCATCGCCCGTATCGGCTAACGTCAGTGTCGTATCAATAGCGGTAGTCAGCCAGGAGCCATTTTTTTCATCCAACCTACCACCGAGAAATACAATAAGACCAAGTTAGTAAATGGGATATTTTGAAGCTTCTCAATTCCTAGTACTAACCGGTATGATGCCCATTTTTGGTCGGTAGGGGGGGAGGAGTC
>QLOI01003050.1:0-34303 GCA_003313605.1 Tuber umbilicatum | reverse complement strand
GATACTTTACATAAGGCTCAAGAGAGGCAACGGAAGTGGCATGACCAGAAAAGATTGCCAGCAAGGGAGTATACTACGTTTGAGGATGTTAATTTTGGTCGAGCCAAGAGGGCCGATCGAGTAATGTCGAACCGAAAAAACATACGAAACAAGAGACTGATGGAAAAGCTTGATCATCGTATGTGCGGACCATTTGTGGTCTTACGAAAAGTTGGTTCAGCAGCTTATGAAATTCAACTCCACGAACGTTGGGGTACACATCCAGTCTTCAACGTTGGCCTCTTAGAACCATATAGGGAGGACTCAACTGGCAGGCGTACAGTAGAGGTACCCATTCCAGATATAATAGATAATGAGCCTAGTTATGTAATTGAGACCATCCTTGACAGTCGTTGGTATGGGGTAGCTCGTCAGAAATTCCCCCAACGATTTGTCCAATACTTGGTAGCTTGGAAGGGCTATGGTCCCGAGGATAACTCTTGGGAACCGTATGACATGTTGGAGGGAACAGGCTCACAAGCCCTTTTAGATTTCCATAAACGATACCCGTCGAAACCCAGGGATCATAGGGTAGTAGACAAGGGGACTGGAAATAAACGAAAACGCTAAAGGCCGAGGGCGGCCCTAGGGAAGAGAGGGGTGATGTAACGACCCTGCTGGATCTTAGAGTAGACTTAGTCTTATCCCATGCCGGAGCCCGGAAGGGTTACGTTTAGGCTTGTCAGGAAACTCTATCAAAGGGTTACCATATGGAATAAGCAAATGGTAATGCTTAGACTGCGAACCAGAAAAGGTATACCGGGTCGGTAGGGAAGTCTACGCTGCGAGTTCGGAAGGTCTCTGTGAGTTCCGGCGAGTTACCCTATCTAAGGCAGGTAGTTACCCTACCTTAGGGAGTATAGTTACCCTACCTTGGTAAACAGGTTACCCAACTTTTAGATAGGAGTTACCCTACCTTGAGTGTAAAAGGTTACGCGAAGTTTCGGAAAAAATCATAGGATTGTTTGTTACGCAAGATTACATAGGAGGTTCGCATCTGGGCTCAATCGGGTAATCCGTTGTGGGGCCACGAACCGGAGAAAATCTTGCCTCGGGCGAACATTGAGAAATCTGAGTCCAACACCCCCCTCTGGCCCCGATGTACAGACAACGCGTCATGGGCCAACTGTAGGGAAGTTGCTGGTTTACTAGTAAAAGCCTATGATTGAAGACGGAGGTGTAATACCGTATACTTTGTCGCAGTCCTTCCGACCGGAAGCTGTTAGCAGGACATATGAGGGGGCATGGGGCGTTCGAATGGTTACACGAGAAGTGATTCTCGAGTGCATACACCACTGATCCTTATAAGCCTATGGTGGTAGGTATGTAAGGTATACCGGAAGTCCTGGAGACCTCCGGTTAAGTGGTAGACCTTGGACTTCCATATGTCTCCGAAAGACTGTAAGATATCTGGAGGTTGTTCGCGAGCTTCAGATCGTAGTAGTCTTGTCTTGATTGAGGTGTTTATCGTCAGTGGCTACAGGTAGTGCCTGTATATGCCCATGGCTTAAGTGTCTCATCACGGGAGTCCGTAGACCAAGCTATCGTGTCGAAGACAGTAGAAGACGATAGACTTGTCAAACGTAATGGTTGTCTACGAGACTTGCATAGATTAATATGAATGGGACAGTGAGTCCTATATTAGACTAGCTTATCAGTAACCTGTTAGTTCGCCACTAACAGGACAGCGATATGAAGAGTTTTCTCCTGCAGTTGATTGCATGTATCAGGATACTGCATGAACACTTCACGTAGGATAATGAACTAGCAGAGCCGGCAAACATTCGTTGTAATGTTAGCCTGAGGCCCAGAGGAGATGGGCATGCTCGCGATGGTGGTGAGCTTAGGAGTGATGGAGAGGAGCTGGCAATATCATTCTACTTAAGTATATGCGAGACCTCTTCCCCTAAGACTATCAATTATCCTCTCGAGAACTTATTGAGTAAAGCTCCGGCTTAACGATATTAAGTTTTACCGTTAAGGTTTTCTCTCTTACATATTTGTTCTTCACTTTGCGTACGAAGAAGGCTTCGGTGCGGCCGCATCCTTGGGATCCATCTTCCCACAGGGAGCCCCCGTTACAGTCATTTTATCATAGTATTTCCTCATGACTTCCCTATTATGTTCCTACTTCTCGGCTGCT
Organism: Tuber umbilicatum; assembly: GCA_003313605.1. Lineage (NCBI taxonomy): Eukaryota > Fungi > Ascomycota > Pezizomycetes > Pezizales > Tuberaceae > Tuber > Tuber umbilicatum. Next base: position 32,121 of record QLOI01003050.1, on the reverse strand, counting down.
TTTTGGTGTATTATTGTGGTCCAATATGCATATATCGTAGCTCTTTGATTTTGATCTTCCCCTTCCTTCATCCATTCTGTCTGTCAGTAGAAACCCTAATTTGCAAAAAATGATGACATTTTATAGTCATTTGTGGCCAAGTTGTTATACGCATGTTGTCCTAATGGGAGCAGTTGATAACTATTGTTTGCGTCATACCTAATAAAATTACGTAGGTATCCTCCTCGCACTTGTTTGATTCTTTCGGTTTCTCCATCAGTTTGCAGGTGATATTCGGTCGCTTTTTTTCGATATATTCCCCACAGCTTGCACAATGGTTATCTAAATTCTCCGGCAAATTTTGCATCTATGTCTGATACTATTTTACTTGGCAACCCATGTAGTTTCCGTACTTCTTGTGGAAAAACCTTTGCGACATCCTTCTTGGTCGCGTTTTGGTCTAGCACCATGAAATTGGCCATTTTGGTAAATCAGTTTACTCTAACCACAATTTGTTTATGTCCTTTCCATTCTCGTAGATGGGTAATAAAGTTCGTTGATACTGAAGCGCATGCCACATTAGGTACTTACAGAACTTGTAATAACCCATACCTGGCATGTCATGGAGACTTAATATATTCACACTTGTCACATGACCGTACATAGTAGTTCATCCAATAAGCCAAGCCCTTCATATAGAAATCTTTTGTGATTATTTTAAGGGTCTTGTCTTGTCCAAAATGTCCACCCACTTTCAAATCATGGCATCCTTTTACGCTTGCCGTTCGCTATTCTTCGTTGCTGTGGACATAAAGACCATTTTTATAGTATAGGAAACCTTCGCCTAGTTTCCATTGTCTAGGTAACCTTTTCCCATCACGTTCTAACCCCTGTAACTCCCCCTGCTGTTCCCCCCATTGCGCATCTCCCAGCACTGCAACCAAGACTTGGTCTGGGAATCTAGTAGCAAAGATCCTCATTTCTGCTTGTACAAGAGTGGAGTTAGACATTAAAATTCTTTCTTGTTGTGATCCATGATTGTGTGGTTCATGTAATTGTTTTAAACGTTCGTTATTCTTCATGTTTACGTGCGGTATATTTTTTGTAGGTATTGACGTTTCTGTTGCTAATAGCGGAGTTGGAATAAAGTCTATGCTTCGCAAACACTGGCCTGCTGTTCATTCTGGTCTAACTCATTGACTTCAATAATTTAGAAGTTGTTAATTTGAGTTACTCTTAGTTGCGCAATGTGGTCTCATTTTCGTACTTGGTTGTCCTTGAAGCCATGGTTGCATAAGCATTCCTAGAGTTCTACAACAGTAACAGGGGCTCTCAGTGAGAAGATGGATCCCAAGAATATGACCAAACAGAAGCTTTCTCCGTACGTATGTGAAGAACAAATACATATGAGAGAAAACACTAACTGTAAAACTTGTTATTGTTAAGCCGCAGCTTTACTCAATAGATTCTGGAGAGGATAGTTGATAGTCTTAGGAGAAGAGGTCTCACGTATACTTAAGTGGAATTATATTGCCAGTTCCACTCCATCACTCCAAAGCTCACCACCATCGTGTGCACGCCCATCTCCTCTTGGCCTCAGGTTAACATTCTACTAAATGTCAGCCAGCTCTACTAGTTCATTATCCGTCATGAAGTGTTGATGCAGGATCCTGATACATGCATTCAGCTGCTGGAGAAAACTCTACACCTTGTTGTCCTGTTAGTGGTAAACTAACCGGTTACTGATAAGCTAGTCAAATATCGAACTCACTGTCCCACACATATTCGTCTATGCAAGTCCAGTGGACTACCACTCAATGGTATTACTACTTCTACAAGTCTATCGTCTTCTACTGGTTTCGACACAATAGCTTGGTCTACAGACTCCGGTGATGCGTTACTTAAGCCCTCGGCTCATAAAGGCGCTACCGGGAGCTATTGACGTTAAGTCCATCTACCAAGGCAAGACTACTCTGATCTAGAGTTCGCTAACTACCTCCAGACATCTTACAGACTTTCAGGAACATACGGGAGTCAAAGGTCTACTATTTATCCGCAGGCTTTCCCTGCTTCCAGTATGCCTTACATCCTACCTCGGTAGGCTTATAAGTAATAGTGGCGTATGGACTCAAGAACATCCTTTCATGTAACCATTCGATCACCCTATTCCCCCTCAAACATCCTGTAAACAGCTGCTGGTCGACTGGACATCGACAATGTATAAGGTATTACGCGGCCCTCTTCAATCATAGGCTTTTACTAGTAATCCAGCAACTACCCTTCAGGGGGTCCTTGATGCATTTTCTGTACACTGGGGCCAGAGGTGGGTGTTGGACACAGATGTTCCAATGTTCGCCCATGGCAAGATTTTCTCAGGTTCTTAGCTCTACAACGGATTATCTGATTGAGCCCATATTCAAACCTCCTATATACTCTCCTGTAACAAACATTCCTATTACTTTTCCTGAAACTTCAAGTAATCTTTTCCGCACAAGGTAGGGTAACTCCTATCTAAAAGTAGGGTAACCACTTTGCCAAGGTAGGGTAACTATACTCCCTAAGGTAGTGTAACTACATAACTTGGGTAGGATACCTCGCCGGAGCACTCAGAGACTTTCCGAACTCACAGTGTAGACTTCTCCAACCTACCCGGAATACCTTTCTAGTTCGCAGTCTGAGCATTTCTCTTTGCTTGGTCCACATGGTAATCCTTTGGTAGAGTTACTAGACTAGCCTAACTGTGCTCCTTCCCAGCTTCTGCACGTGATAAGACCAAGTCTACTCTAAGATCCGGCAGGGTTATTACAACAGCATAGTCGGCATCAATAACTCCTGTGCCGACCTCTACTCAGTTCTTGGTAGCTAGTTCCCCGCCAGACGCGATTCTTTTCTAGCTGCCTTGTGTTACACCCACCGCTACACCTGTATCCATCAGTAACTGTCCTTTTCCAAGAAGGGCAGGGTCGCTTAGAGCGTTGAGCTCGTGATCAGCAGCCATTCTTGATCCGTTTGTTAGTATTGTGTCTTCTTTGCTTAATTTCTTGATCCCTATGTTGTGCAGCGCTGATGATTACACTTTCTTTTCTATAACTTCATCTTCATTACTCTGTGTTGAAGTTAATGTGAGTTGCAAATGTTTAGGTTTCAAAATTGATTCCACGCTGGATGCCGCTCCCTCCACTAGACTGTACTGCGGCGGTCTACTTAAGGCTTCGGGCTTCCCTCCTATTCTTTCAGGTCCATATGGAATCTTGAAGTTATGCACTGCCAATGCTTCTGCAGAGCGAATCTGTCTTCCATTCTATTTCTTTTTGGTGAGGAAATGTTGAAGATTTTAGTAGTCTATATAAACAGTAACACGCTTTTCGGTTCCTAAAAGGTAATATCTTCATTCCTAGAATACTTCTTTTATCACTCATAATTCCTTGTCGCGAATTTAGTAATTTCCCCCCGCAGGATTGAATTTTCATGAATGAAATACAACTGATTTTATTTGTAACAGGAACTCCCTGTGGGAAGATGGGTCCCAAGGATGCGGCGGTACAGAAGGTTTCTTCGTACGCAAAGTGATGAACAAATATGTAGAGAGAAAACCTTAATGTTGAAACTTGATATCATTAAGCCGCAGCATTGCTCAATATGTTCTCGAGAGGATAGATGATCGTCTTAGGAGAAGAGGTCTCGCATATACTTAAGTAGAATTATATTGCCAGCTCCGCTCCATCGCTCCTAAGCTCGCCACCATCGCGAGCATGCCTATCTCCTCTGGGCCTCGGGCTAACATTCTACCGAATGTTTGCGGGCTCTCCTAGTTCATTATACGACGTGAAGTGTTTATGCAGTATCCTGATACATACAATCAACTGCAGCAGAAAACTCTTCATATCGCTGTCCTGTTAGTGGCGAACTAACAGGTTACTGATAAGCTAGTCTAATATCAAACTCACTATCCCATTCATATTCATCTACGCAAGTCTCCTAGACAACCATTCAATGGTACCATTACGTTTGACAAGTCTATCGTATTCTACTGTCTTCAACATGATAGCTTGGTCTACAGACTCCAGTGATGAGACAATTAACCCATTTGCTTATACGGGCGCTACCCGTAGCCACTGACGATAAACATCTCAATCAAGACACGACTACTACGATCTAGAGTTCGCTAACAACCTCCAGACATCTTACAATCTTTCGGAGACATACGGAAGTCGAAGTTCTGCTACTCAACCGGAGGCCTCCCGGGCTTCCGATATATCTTACATACCTACCACCGTAGGCTTATAAGGATCAGGGGTGTATGCACACGAGAATCACTTCTCGTGTAACCATTCGATCGCCCCATGCCCCCTTCATATATCCTGCGAACAGCTTCCAGTCGGAACGACGGCGACAATGTATACGGTATTATGCCGCCCTCTTCAATCATAGGCTTTTACTAGTAAACCAGCAACTGCCCTACAGTTGGCCCAAGACACATTGTCTGTACATTGGGGCTAGAGGGGGGTGGTGGACCTAGATTTCTCATTGTTCGCGCAAGGCAAGATTTTCTTCGGTTCGTAGCCTAATAATGGATTACCTGATTTAGCCCAGATTCGAACCTACTTTATAATCTTGCGTAACAAACAATCCTATGACTTTCCCCGAAACTGCGCTTAATCTTTTACGCTCAGGGTAGGATAACTCCTATCCAAAAGTAGGGTAACCTCTTTGCCACCTTAGGGTAACTATACTCCCTAAGGTAGGGTAACTACCTGCCTTAGGAAGGGTAACTCGCCGGAACTCTCGGAGACCTTCCGTACTCGAAGAGTACACGTTCCCTACCTACCCGGTATACCTTTTCTCTTTCGCAGTCTAAGCATTACCATTTGCTTAGTCCACGTGGTAACCCTTTTGATAGAGTCACTTGAGAAGCCTAACCGCAACCCTTCCGGGATCCGGCATGGGATAAGACTAAGTCCACTGTAAGATCCAGCAGGGTCGTTACATCACCTCTCTCTTTTCTACCGCCGCCCTCGGCCTCTAGCATTTTTGTTTATTTCCAGTTCCCCTGTCTACTACCCTATAATCCCTGGGCTTTGACGGGTATCGTTTGTGGAAATCTACGAGGGCTGGTGAGCTTGTTCCCTCTAACATCTCATACGGTTCCCAGTAGTCATCCTCGGGACCATAGCCCTTCCAAGCCCTCTAAATATTGGACAAATCACTTGGGGAATATCTGGCGAACTCCCCCATACCAACGGCTGTCAAGGATGTTGTCAATATCATACTTGGGGTCATTATCTATTATATCAGGAATGGGTATCTCTACTGTACGGCTGCCAGTTGAGTCCTCCCTATATGGTTCTAAGAGGCCAACGTTGAAAACTGGATGTATACCCCAACGTTCGTGGAGTTGAATTTCATAAGCTGCTGAACTGACCTTGCGTAAGACCACAAATAGTCCGTACATACGATCATCAAGTTTTTCCATTAGTCGCTTAGTTCGTATGTTTTTTCAATTCAACATTACTCAATCGGCCCTATTGGCTCGACCAGCATTAACATCCTCCAACGTAGTATACGCCAGTGCTGGCCATCTTTTCTGATTATGCCATTTGCGTTGCCTCTCTTGAGCCCTATGTATAGTGTCTCGAACTTCCATTCATGTCCCTTCCCAATCCTTAACTAATAGCTCTCTGCTTGGGTGTATACCATGACTTTCTGATACGGACCCGGACCAATTGATTTCTGGATTAACCCCATAATTGATCTCAAAGGGAGACACCTTAGTCGCTTCCGACATTGAAGTGTTATAAGCATCTTCCGCCAAGGGAAGTAGCTCTACCCAGTCCTCCTGCTGGTAAGAACAATAACTCCAAATGTATTGCTCCAAAGTCTGGTTTACCCTCCCAGTCTGCCCATCAGTTTCAGGGTGGAAGGCCGTGGAAACATTTAGCTTAACTCTTAGCAATTTCATCAAGCTAGTCCAAAACTTAGAGGTGAATCGGCTATCACGGTCCGATATGATACTCTCTGGTAGACCATGGAAACGCCAAACCTCCTTTAGGAACAAAAGGGCTAAGTCACCTATAGGTCCTTCCGTTGCCAAAGGTATAAAATGAGCCATCTGCTAGAACCTGTCTACTATGACCCAGATTTTCGTATACCCTTTCCACTCTGGTAATGCCACAATAAAGTCTATAGAAATGGCCTTCCATGGTCGTAGCGGTACCTCTATAGGTTTAAGTAGTCCAAACTTCTTTTCTCTTGCAGTTTTGCTGCGCTGGCATATATCACATGTGCGAACATATTGTGATCTAATCATCCATCTTTGGCCAGTAGAAGTTTGCTCTAATCCTTTCCATACTCTTGTATGTCCCAAAGTGTCCAGCTAGGCGAGAATCATGTTCAGCCTCCATGATTGTACCTTTTAACCCCTCATCCGCAGGTATGTACCAGTGGTTCTTGTAAAGGAGTAGTCCCTTCTCAAGCGCAAGGTTATGATAAACCCCCTTGGTTTCTTCCTTAACCGAATCAAGGATCATCAGGTATTCCTTGTCTCTTGATGCAACCTGGTTGAGTCGTTTTAGGAACGGGAATTGTAAACGAAATCCTTGGCACGCCTGCAATAACAGTGGTCGCAAGATGTCCCGCTCCTCGTGAACTACCCATTGCCCAGGGCGAAAAAGGTTTTGCATAGAATTTGATTGAGAATTACCCCCCCCTTCAAGGCAGTAGTCCCTACGCCTAGACAGTGCATCAGCCTTTTCATTTAACCCTCCTTCAAGGTATACCACCCGGAAGTCGAACGGTTGTAAGTACTCAGCCCAGCGATGTTGTCTACGGTTTAGAATCTTGGTACTGTTGAAATATTCCAAGTTCTTATGATTAGTATAGATGCTAATCTGATCCGCTACTGACCGTAGTAAATGATCCCATTCCTTGAATGCTGCCACGATCGCAGTCATTTCCTGATCATGGACATCATAATTTATTTGCGCTGGGGAGAACTTTCTACTATGAAAGGCTACTGGATGCCAGTTATCCTCCTCTCACAGTTGGGACAATATGGCCCCTATAGAAAATTTACTAGCGTCTGTCTCCAGCTTTGTCCGACGTGCAGGGTCAAAGTGTACTAATATAGGCCCTGTTGTAAATTTTTTCTTCCAAAAATCGAAGGTCTCCTGACATGCTGGTGTCCAATGGAATTTGATATCCTTCTTTGTCAGGTCGGTGAGAAGTTTCGCAATCTTGCTGAAACCTTCAATAAACCTATGGTAGAAGTTTGCAAACCCCATAAAGCTCTGGACCTCAAGGACACTATTGGGGGGTAGCCATTTCTTAAGTTCGGCTACCTTTGCCTCGGTCATGGATATTCCCTGATCAGATATCTTATAACCAAAAAATTCAAGGTCTCTGTGATGGAAGGTTGATTTCTTTATGCTAACGCATAAGCGTGCGTTCCTAAGCCTTTCCATTACTCTACGGACTAGGGAGACATGCTCCTCCATTGTTTCGGAGTAGATCAATATATCATCCATATAGGCGATGACGTCTTCGTCTAATAGGTCCCTGCAGACCTCCTTGATCATGCCTTGGAAAGTTGCCGGAGCGTGGCAGAAGCCAAAAGGCATCGCGGTATATTCATATAATCCATACCGGCGTCGGAATGCGGTCTTCCATTCCTCTCCTTCCGCCATTCGCAGAAGGTAGTATCCATTGTTGAGGTTCAACTTAGTGAACTCCAGTGCTTTCCTGAGTCTGTCTCAAAGCTCCTTCATTAACGGTAGTGGGTATCTGTTCTTTACCATTATCTTGTTTAGTCCTCAGTAGTCTACATATAACCATAATATACCATCTTGCTTTGGTACAAAAATGATAGGTGCAGCAGCGGGAGAGCTCGACCTCCTTATCTTTCCCGCAGGTAGCATCTCATCAAGATACTCCCGGTGGACCTTAAGCTCCTTCTCTGATAAAGGATAAATCGGACCAAACGGCGGAGTTGTATCCGGAAGTAGCTCAATCTTGTGATCATACTTCGAATGCTCCGGCAACGATTCAAGCCGCTGTTGACTAAAGATATCCCCAAAGTCCTTATACTCAGGCAGGAGATTCAGCCTAATATCTCTCCCGTCCTCATCTGTGAACTGTGCCATCCCTGAGAGGTAAATTGAACTAGCATCTACAGCTAACATTTCCTCTTCGGTTATAAATTGTAGACCTCTTGTGGGACCTAAACAATGTGCCTGGCAATATCCTAATCTCCACGTCAGAATACCTTGTTTCTAGTCAATATCTGGATTATGGTCTTGTAACCATGTCATCGGTAAGTATCCATCAAACTTTGAGTTGTTCATGTCAGCGACTTCAAACCGCATCTTATTCACCTGGTCTCCAATACGCATTTTCACCTGCTGGGTGTAGTGGATACCCGATCTGGGTATGTGATTTGCACTAGCATCATAGATTGGACAACATACCGTTCGCCGCACACATGGCATCTGGGTTTCATTAACCCAGCAAGTACTAAGGACTGGGCCTGTAGCACCGCTATCTAGTAAGAGCGTAGCCTCTGCAGTACTCTTCCTTGCTCCAAGTTTCCATTGAAGTCGTACCTTAACCCTGATAGACTTAGTATGTTTTGGAGTATCTTGTACCCTCAATCGCTTTGTAGGTCTCAACTCATTTGCCATTTTGATGGTAGTATCCCTTGCCTTTCGACACAAGGGCGGCCACAATGGGTCGTAAAAATTCAATAATAATATAAATGACTAGAAATGGTTACTATCACCCCTGCATGATTTCGCGTATTAAACCCTCCTCAGGTAAACTGGAAATCAACTTTGATTGCTTAATCAAGTCCGGCTTGGCGTAGTAAACTTTTAAGAATAAAGACAATACATAACCCTGGAAACTCGCCTAGCAACACGAACCCATAAGGAAAACCAATAACCTTGATTTGGAAGGAAAACCCATGACAAAAGAAATAAAGAAACGGGACCCGGAACATCTAATATAACCAAGACTCCTCCCGGATTCTCGTCTTGTTTCCGGTAATCCAATCATTAGCCCCTCCCTTCATCTAGAGGCTCATTAGTTTCTTGTAATTCGTTTGCCCTTGTTGACAGACTTACCTTAGGCTGATTCCTTCGTATCAACCTCCATAATCTGTGGGGAGGTTTGACGTACTTCGAGGAGTTTCTTATCGCCAGCTGAAGAAGGAGCAGCTTCAATGCGTTTAACTTTGCTAGCCTGTGCCTCTTGAAGACCTGCCTCATTAGCTGACCACATATCTTTTCCCTTTGCTGAATGAACAACAGGGGAAGACGAGGTGCATTTCCGCCAGAAGTGGCCAGGCTGCCCGCATTTAGAGCACTGCCCAGACTTGCGCCGTTTTTCAGTTAGGTTATCTGGAATGCCCTTATGAGCGATGGCATATGCCGATTCTCCAACCTTAGGGGACTTATTTGTCTGGGAGGGTTGGGATTTTGACTTACGCGAACCCTTCTCCCTTTTCGGCTGCTTCTTTGAGGAAGAGCCCTTATCACTAGCCTTGTCATTGCTTGAACCACCATGGTCTTTAGCAACTGTTTTATCAAAGTTAACGTTGTCTAGAAGAGTATGACCAACTTTACAAAGTAGATTGATATATGCACCGGCTTCGGTAGGATGTGGTTGTTTTAATGCCCATGCGTTTCACAACTCAGAAGCGATCCCCATCCGAACCCTACCCGCCATCCGCCCTAAATCCGCGTATTCAAGGCTGGCCGCAAGGTCACCCACTTTGTCGAGGTACTTGTCAATCTTCCTAGCCTTCATAGACAAACGCACCCACTCAACAAGGCCGCGACCATGATCTTCATGCCCACCAAAACTGGATTCAAGCTGAGCGCGGAATCCTGCCCAGGTTCGCAGCTCATTGTCAGGGTTGAAAATGATACCCATTCGCATCGCTTCATCCTCACTGATGTAGCGCTGGATACCCAAATACCAGTTCTTAGCTTCATTCTCCATGAGTGGAACGACGAAGCCAATCTTATCCTTATCGTCCAAACTGGACTTAGTAAAAGAAGTGAATTGGACTTGGACGTCCGTGAGAAACCGTTTGGTGTCGGTAGTGTCTCCTTTGAAAGCCGTTATGTTACTTAACTTTCCTGGCTTCTTGGGCCTTACCGAAGCAGAGGGCCCACTGGTGTTACGAGAGGATTACCCACTCGTTCTTCCTAGGAAGGCAGCTAACCTAGCCAACCGACAGTCATATCTCCTATTCTTGGCCTCATTCCAGTTGGGCTTTCGCCTTCCCAAGAATGGGGTAAGATCAGGTAGGGAGTCGGCAACATCTACAGAGCTATCAGATGAACTGGAATCACCCGGATTACCCCCAGCGCCGACGTTTCCACCAGGTGGGGGAGCATTCCCACCACCATTGCCACTAGTATTTCTACTGTGTGTCTCCCCAGGGCGATTTTATCCATCAAAGGATTCCTCATCACCCCCCTGATCTCCAGCTTGGGTGTTATCCCCTGGAGGTTGTTCAGCGTTCTCGGGTGGAGGAGGTATCGGGGTACTAGGCGTATCATTCGCCGTTCCCATACCTAAACCCAACAGATATTCTACAAAGTCCACGCAAGAATGAGGACCACTCGGTGGTCCCCCATGTCCTCTTCGCCTACAAAACCGACATTTGGGTGCTCTTGGTTCAGGAGGTGGGGCCTGAGGCTGAGGTGCGGGAGTCTCTGTAGAATGATCTGGGCGTACCACAGGCTCATCACGATGCCTGGTATAAGGAAAGTGATGCAGGTACTGAACGCGACCCTCCGGTAAGAGGTGGTCTATGCGACATTGACCTTCACATGGACCTGTCCTTGGTGTTGTTTGCCGAAAACCAGCAAAGCCAGCAGAGGTGTGTGGTCGCTCCGGAGTAAAGGCGGGATAAACCTATACCCAACATGGTGGAGGGAACAGAGCCCTGCCCGTCGAGCCGAACAGGCCCACTCCGATTCACTTGACTGGTGCCGCAGGGGTCGGTGGTGGAGGTGCCCATGTGGGCTTCGGTGTGATCAATGATGGTGCATCATCACTTCCAGGAGCTAGAGGAGGAATAACTTGGACACCAGGGTTGGTCTTTGGAGCACGTGGCTTCGGTGCATTACCAGCAGTTGCCGGCGAAGTCTTTGGCTGTTTCCCGACTCCGGAGGGCTTTGAACCCATGGCTGGACTGGGAGTTCGCGTGGAGCTTCTCCTAGTTGTGGTCAACGACAGAGCTACCGCCACTTGCTCAACAAATGGGTGAAGAGAGGGCTCAGCCGAGAGTGCCCATTGGCTCTAGCCTGGAGCAAAAACTACCCCTGCCTCCGTTAACATCCCGTGATATTCCGGGTCCTGCAGAATCTGCGTCAAAAGCTCCGCAAAGTGTAAGGTAGGTTCCTTCGGCATCGGAGATGCGACTGTCATGCTGACATCGTTTTGCGCATCTATCTGGTGACCTTCCTAGACTGCCTGCTCTAAGGCATGGACCCTATTGTTAATGGCTTGCTGGTTGACAACCAGTCGCTGGAAGCACCGCTGTTGTCCTCGCATCCAGTTGGCTGCCGCATCCACAATTTTTTGCTGAAAGATTCGCGGAGAATCATCGCTGCAGTATAACATTTGAGTTTCTGTCACATGGATCTGTTGGCCTACTTCATGAAGAATGTAAGACTTGATGAACTATGGGGTAACCTCTTCAAACGTGAACTCCTCAGGGCAACCAGCAGTAGATCCAGCCTTAAGTGGGGTATGTGTGAAGGAGTGAAGTAAAGGAGCGGGTTCGGCAACAACAACATCGCAACATTCTTCGTTTCCACCCAATGCTTCTGGTACCAGACAAGGGACTTGTACTCGGAAGATGTTTTCAACAATGGTGAATCAATTAATCGGGAGAGAATGAATTAAGCGAAACATTCGCTTCACAATATACTATAACGGGGGCTCCGTATTGGAAGATCGATCCCAAGGATGCGGCCGTACCAAAGCTTTCGTTTTACCAAAGTGAAGAACACTTACGTAGAGAGACAACCTTAACGGTGAAACTTAATATCATTAAGCCGCAGCTTTACTCAATAAGTTCTCGAGAGGATAGTTGATCGTCTTAGGAGAAGAGGTCTCGCATATACTTAAGTAGAATTATATTGCCAGCTACTCTCCATCACTCCTAAGCTTACCACCATTGCGAGCATGCCCATCTCCTCTGGGCCTCGGGCTAACATTCTACCGAATGTTTACTGCCTCTCCTAGTTCACTATCCGACGTGAAGTGTTCATGCAGTATCCTGATACATGCAATCAACTGCAGGAGAAAACTCTTCATATCGCTGTCCTGTTAGTGACGAACTAACACGTTACTAATAAGCTGGTCTAATATCAAACTCACTATCCCATTCATATTCGTCTATACAAGTCTCGTAGACAACCATTCAATGGTGCCATTACGTTGGACAAGTCTATCATTTTCTACTTTCTTCGACACGATAGCTTTGTCGACGGACTCCCGTGATGAGACACTTAAGCCATTGGCTCATACGGGTGTTACCCGCAGCCACTGACAATAAACATCTCAATCAAGACAAGGCTACTACAATCTAGAGTTCGCTAACAACTTCCAGACATCTTACAATCTTTCGGAAACATACGGAAGTCGCAGGTCCGCCACTTAACCGGAGGCCTCCCGGGCTTCCGATATATCTTACATACCTACCACCGTAGGCTTATAAGGATCAGTGGTGTATGCACACGAGAATCACTTCTCGTGTAACCATTCGATCGCCCCATGCCCCCCTCCTATATCCTGCGAACAGCTTCCGGTCGGAAGGACGGCGACAATGTATACGGTATTACACCGCCCTCTTCAATCATAGGCTTTTACTAGTAAACCAGCAACTTCCCTACAGTTGGCCCATGACGCATTGTCTGTACATCAGGGCCAGAGGGGGGTGTTGGACTCAGATTTCACAATGTTCACTCAAGGCAAGATTTTCTTCAGTTGGTAGCCTAACAACGGATTACCCGATTGAGCCCAGATTCGAACCTCCTTTATAATCTTGCGTAACCAACATTCCTATGACTTTCACTGAAACTTCGCGTAACCTTTTACACTCCAGGTAGGGTAACTCCTATCCAAAAGTAGGGTAACCTCTTTGCCACGGTAGGGTAACTATACTCCCTAAGGTAGTGTAACTACCTGCCTTAGGTAGGGTAACTCGCCGGAACTCTCAGAGACCTTCCGAACTTGGAGTGTAGACTTTCCCTACCTACCCGGTATATCTTTTCTCGTTCTCGGTCTAAGCATTACCATTTGCTTAGTCCACATGGTGACACTTTTGATAGAGTTACTTGACTAGCCTAACCACAACCCTTCTGCGCTCCGGCATGGGATAAGACTAAGTCTACTGTAAGATCCAGCAGGGTCGTTACAGTATTTTATTGCCTTGCAACTGGGGCAGAATACAAAAAATGTTGAGATTACTTGTATCGATTTCTACCACTGTATCCAAAACAGGCTGACAATGACACAGTATAGGGGCTTTATCAAATTTCATTGTTTCAACTTTGAAACCTGGGTTTTGCTCTCGGCCCCAATAGAATTTCGTAAGGTTGCCTTTTAGGTTTTCTATAATTGGTTTGCATATTAAGGAAAAGTTTTGTTCGAAATGTGGATAAAAATGCGCAAACCCAATGAAGATTTGTACTTCCCTGACTGACCTTGCCTGGGGTGCCATCCATTCCATTATGAACTTTACCTTCCTTTCGCTCCATTCTACATCTTTGGTATTAACTATCTATTGGAGAAATTTAACCTCCAAGCCGTGAAATATAGATTTCTCCACATTGATCGCCTGTTAGTTCTCCTTTTATTTTTCCGAAAGCTTTTTAACAGGTCGGATGTGATTCTTCTGGTTTGCTGAGTATATTGGAGTATCATCTACGTCGACGCTATCTCCCTAGTCTAACAATTGGCCAAGTACTTATTACCTCCATGGTTGGAATGTAGCGTGTGTGTTGATTCATCCAAAAGACATGACCATGTTCTCGTATTGTCCATAATGTCATGGGAACACAGTCTTCCAACCCTCTCCTTCACCCATTCGTACCAAGTAATACCCCTTTTTAAGGTCAATTTTTGGGAAAATATGTGTTCCCTCATCATCGGGATGGGGTACCTATCAGTAATGGTGACCGAGTTTGGACCTCACTCATGGACTACTAGTGGGAGTTTTCCACCTGCCTTTGGTACGAAAAGAATTGGAGAGCCAGCAGGCGATTGGCTTTTCGTCGAATATTTCCTTGCCATATCATTTCATCCCTGTATTTTCCAAGTTTTTTTAGTTGCATTGCTGACAACTGATAAATAGGACCCCCTGGAGGTTCTTCCACTTCCATGATTCTTATAGCTTGATCCCATTTTCTTGAATAGAGCATTTGTGTTGTGACATAATTTTCAAATAGTTGGACCAACACTTGGTTGTATTTGGAACTTTTAAGTAGGATGCTTTGGACTGGTTCATCCTTACACTGTATTTGACCATTAACCTATGCATATTTGTCGAATAATACAGTTTAGTCATTTTCCCACACCCCTCCTGTCCATTGTCAATCATGTGATTCACACATGAGTCTTGAGGGAAATACCAGTCCCCTGCGTTTCCAATATTTCTCATATGACGTTCCTTACACCACCCAAAAGGAATAAATAGGTCATAGTTCCCTGCAGTTCCACTTTTGCAAGGAATTTCTGATAGGTGAGAGTTTGTACCAATTTCTAATAATACTTGACGGGTGAAGTGCTTGCCGCCACTCTTGGTGGTGGAGCCATCGAATCCTCAGATTTCGGTGGGGTTTTGCCTCGTTGTATAAGAAATATCATATTGTCATATGAGGCAAGCATTGAGCAAAAAGATATTAGAACCAGAATCTAATAATACACAAATCTGGATACTTTTTTGTTCCATTTTGACTTGTGCTATGCCTTCTTGGCAGTTTAATCTTTTTGGTCATGGTATTCTTGGCCTTTTTTCTACTTTGAAGAATGGAATAGCTTATCTTTTTATGACATTTTTCCGTATGTTTGAGACCATGCCCACATAGTTTTGGTCAATTAGATCCCCCAGTCAAACTGACTCCGTTAGTGTTTCCGCTCTAATTGGACTTTTAACCTGGTCTCTTGGCATTTCACCAACACTTGTTAAGAGAGCCAGCAGATTTTAGGTTGCATGCCCTTCTCTTCAACTACAATTTCATATTTACGTTATCAGGCAGCTCACTACTAGTGGTCTTTACCCCTTGCCGAAGCCTTCCCTCACATCCTGCCATTGCAACCTGCAGGTCCTGTTTGGGGGGTATCCACAATCGTTCAGATAGGTACACGGTATTGCCATCTGGTACATAGTGCTCACTGATTACCATCATTTATCCTTCCTGCGCTTGTTCTCCACCCTTATTTGATGAGACTATATCTGTCACAGAATTCTTCATTCATACCGTCCAATCAATTTCAGGGAACGCGTACTCTTAATGCACGTCTGGAGCCTTGTTCCTTATCACCTGGTTCCAAGACCAATTATTTTAGAAAAAAGGTTGTCTCGCTATGTGTTGGGAAGTTGTTCCCTCACCCCTACGGACTCTCCCTTGTATGATTCCTGCTGACTTCATTTTTAGTTCTAAGTTGGCCTTTATTGGAGACCTTTAGGTTTTAGGAACACGTGTCTAACTACCATCATTTATTTTCCCCTCTTAATGTGTCGGGGGTCCTTACCACTCATTGGTGGGAGAGGTTTTTCTTACATGCTTTCTACAATTCCTATAGACATGCCTGCTTGTTGAGTACCAGACATATAGAATACCCAATAACCATCACCATCCGTGCCAATTTCCCTTAATCCTCTATTTCATGATCTGAAAGGTTTTCCCCTACTCTTGTGGGCCTTGCTACTCTTCCGATCAGTGCCTTAGGAGGAGGTTGTTGGTTCCCATTAACCAGATTTACTCGCAGATGACCTTTATTGTATTGATAGTCATTTTTGTCCTCTTTTCATGCTTCTTTCCAAGAAGACCGTTGAATTGCTGTTACTTGGTCATCCTTTCAACAAGTCTTACATTTATAGTTTGTTAAGCCACTGCATTTACATTCCGTATCATGTTTTCTGCCATCGATATGATTGTGCGGAATGCCCTTATGCATTTTTCCCCACTCCGTGGTGTTTTCCCCCTTATCAGCTTTATTCGACGTTGTGGTACTACCTTCTCACTTGGTAATCTCCTATGCGGCTCGTTCAGCTCTGGTGTACTGCTTGCATTGTTCAGTAGGTTTATGTTTACCCTTTTTGTCATCCTCGTCCTCCCGTTTCGTTGACTTGACTTGGCTTGAATACTCCTGGGTAGAGACTCGTTGATCTGGTTTCCATTCTTCATAAGGTTCTCCATCTTCTCTCAATGCTGTCAACCTTTCTTTGTCAAGATCATACTTTTTTAAGAACAATTTTTTCAATTTTGGTAATGTTACCTTGTCTTCTAACTTCTTCCGCCACGAAATACCTGTTAATTACACCTTAATATTATGATTCTCCATTTTTAATAAAAGATTGAAAATTTATCCCCCATATTTAACTTTATCCATATCCTGTAGTGCCTCATGGTCTTCTGGGGTACTGAAATATCGTTTGCTTATTTCCTGACAAATATGTTGCCAAAGGATAAGCTCTTCTATCCTATTATGGCCTAAATCTCTTGTCAGGGCACAACGATACCAATTTGTGAAGTGTGCAAGAGTTTCTCCCTTTGTTCGACAAATGGCATATAGTATCCTATGCATGTGATTTTACAAATCTTGTGGGTTTCATCGAAAATAATCCTCGTATTAGAGTAACCATGACTTCATGTCCTGGTAGTCCTTCGCCTCAAATATTTGCGGTGGTGTGGCATAGTTCTTTTTTGCACCAGCCATTCCTTTACATACTGCATATATAAAAAGTTGCATTTGTTTGAAGTCCAAGTCTTGTTCTGGTGTTGATCCTCTCCTATCTTACCACCATCTTCATTGCCATTTTGGTTGGTCCAGATAAGAGTAGTCGGAACTTTCTTCGTCCGAGGAACTAATTGATGAGCTATCATCATTGTCATTATCAGGATGTCTAGGGGTGTTTGTTGGTCCTTCCAGTTGTTCCTTCTTACCCCCGCTAGGCCCTGCTTCCACTTCCTGTACTTCTGCGTGTTTTCCTTTTGTTTTCCCATTTTCTTGACAAGTTTGGCCTTCTTCAGGTGCAGGCCTTTGGGGTGGATCTCTTCCTCCTCCATTGATGTCTGCTGGTTGTTGGTTAACCTTGGCCAATAAGATTTCCAGCATTTCTTTGAATTTACTGAGCTCTGCATCCTCGTGGGCTTCGAATTCCCTGTTTACCCTATGGTTTCTTGCTATTGGTTCCTCAACATCTTTAGTTACCTCTTTTTGTGCAGCTAACTTCCTTGCTTATTCATTACAAGGTGACAGCAAGGTTTTAACTTCTTGTTCTAGCAAAAAGTCTGGTGAAAAGAATTGAGCATCAGTAGTTCCCATGTTGGTATGTAATTGTTGACTAACTTCCTGTTATTAGCTCCTGTTGTTGACAGATCTTTTTGGCTTCCGTTATCCGCTTTAATTCTTCCCAGTCCCATGCTGTAAAAAGTGCCGAGATGACTATTACAAGGTTTTTCTGGAGATTCTCTAGTTCTTCATCTACTTGTTCTTCCCATTCCTTTACTCTTGTCCTAATGTCCTCCAGGTCCCCCACTAGGCGTTGTTGAGAGTTTGACTGAGTATTAAAAGCAATGTGTTGTTGGTCTTGTATTTTCTTTGCTGTTTGGTTGATACGTTCTATAACAGGATCAAGTTCTGTTAGGAACTCTGACGCTGTTCGTCTGGTCTTGTTTTGAGGTCTCTGAAATGGAGTTGAATATCTTTCAAGAAATCCGCGCGATTGTCTACTTTGTCCTCCTGGAGTTGGTTGTAGTAACCACCTAATGTTGGATTGTGATCGCCTTTTATCAACCCTCAACAAGAGCCATACTAGTGTTGTTCCACTTAGGCTGGGGGCATAGGTTCCAGGAACAAGTTGTTATTCCGAAGTTGTAGTTGAAACTTGTCAACTGCTTCTTCGTCTTTATTCTCTCCCATGGGATTGTCTTTACTCATTAACCGTACTGGCATATCAGCGTAGGTCCAGGTGTTTGGGTCTGAATTATTGACCTTGTGGTAGTGTAGAAAATGTTCGGTTATCCAACCGCCTTCAACAGTCATATGGCATAGGACCTTAACAGTAGAAGGATTTTTTACCCTGTCCTTAATACTTTTGTGCATCCATTGTATGTGAAGTCGTATTTTCTCCACAAGGTCTTTCTTCTCAACCACGAGGTGCTTTCTTGGCCAGTGGAGTTGGGGTAACTTTGTTATTAAAGTTTAGAATCATTTCACAGTAAGATTGTTTCGAAGTAAGTTCATTCTAGGAGTGGTTTGTTCTTGGATTTCTTAACGTTCGATAGACTATTGGTTTCCAGTCCGAGGATGTTGCTACTAAAGGTTTGCTAGCGCAAGGTCGTGTCACACAGCCTTCTACACCTTGTTCAAAATCATTGTATTTGTCTTTATCCTCGGGGGTCATCAGTTACTCCGCAAGCAGTTCCAGTAGCACCGGTGTAGTTGGTTTGTTCTCAAGAACAAGGAACAAATAGTAGCAGAGAATAATAGCAAGAATGGTCAAGATCATTTGAAACTGTTTTTGTCAATTGTGCCTCAATGACCAAGAGACTATCAATATAGTGTTACGGGTAACCAACTCTGAGCTCGGAAGGATATGGTTAAGTGTTAAGATGTATGATAACGGAGAACTGTCTTGAAGGATTTGTAATTGTAATTCACTAATACGTAGTTCACTAAAACTACTAAAATTATGAAATGTAGGTAATAACATATTATATTAATGAGGACTCATCTCCATTGCAGCTTGCTCTAAATAGCAGGGGAGGAACTCTTACCTCTATATCCCGCGTAGGTTTCCACGACCAATTCATCTAATACTTACACTACCTAAGTACCTCTGCAACAATTGCTCGTCTTTCGGCTAATCCATCTGTGAGCGAAACTTGTAGACTCTGAATACTTCCTCACTTCTGGTCATTTAGCTTATATATAACTTTGTTTTCTTGAGGGTGTGCAAGACTCCGCCAGTCAAAAGCTATCAATGCCTTTGCCATATGAACTTAGTCTGAAACATGCCACCCAAATATGAACCTCCAAGTTGTTCCTCTGTTATTGAGATGATCAGTCTCAATATCAGACGCCGATGACAACACAGAGGAATTACTGCATTGTCTTCTTGTCGAGTTGATAGGCTTAGTATTCCATCATGTCTTTGATTTACCTAGCGAGATAATCTTACAGCTACGTCTCCTTAACTCCTGTGCATTCTTGCAGACCTATGACTATTCATAGTCGGTCAATGTGAAGCGCAATACTCTAATCTGGTTCTGCGGTTTTTTCTATTCATCCAGGTACTTTACCTATGCTACACTAGATTCCAGTTGCATAAGCACTGCTTACTACCCCTCTCATATATCCTGCAAACACCATCTGGTCAGACGGACAGTGACATCATATAGGGCGCTACGGGGAGGCCGTCAGTTTTGCGATTTTTGCTGGTTGCAAGCTACTACACATGGTCCTACAGGTGAAGTCTGGGTCCTTTATCGGCGCCAGAGTGGTGTTAGGCATATGCAATTCCAACACCCCCCTCTGGCCCCGATGTAAGGCCCGGACTTCGCCTGCAGTATAGTGTAACGTTGATTATTACCAGCAAAAATAGCGAAATTGGCAGCAGCCCCATACCAACGTATACGTCGTCGCCTTCCATCCGACCGGGAACTGTTCGTAGGATATATGAGAGGGGGAGAGTGCACTGCTTATACAGCTAGAATCCAGTATATGATACAAATGATATCCGTGTGAGCAGAAAAGCCTACCGAATCAGAAACCAATAATGCTTCAAGTTGACCGACTACAAATAGTCATAGGTCTGTAAGAACAGATGGGAGTTAAGGAGATGTAGCTGCAAGCCTATTCTCGCTAGGCCAATCAATGAAGCGATGGAGCGCGAAGCCTACCAACTCTATATAATGATAATACAGTCATGCCTCTTTGTTGTCACAATTGTCTGATAATGAGACTGATCACCTCAATGACAGAGGAACGACTGGTATGTTCGCATTTGGGCAGCATACTCAAACTAAGTGCATATGGCAAAGGTATCGTTTACTTACAACTGGCAGAGTGTCCCAAACCCTCAGAAAGACGAAGTAAAATAAGCCCAATGACCGGAAGCGGGGAATTTTTCAGGGTCTACGAGTGTTCGCACTCAAGATTGATAGGACACAAGACTAGTAGTTGTTACGGAGGTACTTAGTTAGTATAGGTATTAGATGTACTGGCCGCGGAAACTCACGGGGGATATAAATATAAGAGTTCCTCCACCGCTATTAGACAGGCAGCAACGGAGAAGAGATCTTATCAATATAACAAGTTATTATCAACACTTCATACTCTTAGTAGTTTTAGCGAAACGAGTATTAACGATTATCACGACGCCTTCCTGACTCTACTCCGTTATCGAATATTTAAAACACTTAACCTTACTCTACTGAGCTCTGAGTTGGTTACCCGTAACAAAGGGGCAGTTGAAATTGCATATTCCTATCAAGCGTCCTGAAGTTGTGATGAGTTCCCTAGACACATTCTTGTGTCCCGAAATCTTGATATGTTCCCTGGGCACATTGTAGCATCTTGCCTCCGCCCTGGAGAGATAAATAGGGTAATTGCATCTGAACATAGGACAAAAAAAGTAGCGGACACAATGTCACTAGGACGTGGTTGCATCATCAAAGAATCACAAGGAGCCAGGAGTCCAGAGGTGGTAACTCAGGAATTCCCGGATGTGTGCAGCTGTTGCAACACAACACGCGAAGTACCAGACGCACGGGATGCAACAAACGAAAGGCCTGCGTCAGATGCAATATTTATTTTTACTGACGCGATCCCACTAATAATTGTAACCAATACCTTATTTACTAAAACTACTAGAAGTATGAAGACAGTAATCAGATAGTTATATCAATTTCTATATCAACATGATCTCTTGTTTGTTAGTGATTGATTAATAGCTAGGGAGGAACTTGAAGATTTATATCTTGTACAAGTTTATGTAGCTAGTATATCTAACTTCTGTACTAACTAAGTATCTTCTGACCAACCCAATGACCTTTTATCTTATTCTTCCAAGTATGAACACCCTTGACCCTAAGAATGATTACATGACTTGGTCTTTAGCTGGTGATTATTTTATATTCCTCACGGTATCCATGATCCCACCAGTAGAAAGTTACCAATGCTTTGATTATATAAACTTAGCCTGGACTCTGCTGATCCAATGTGAATAGTCCCCTTATTTCTCAGTTATTTAAATACTAGTATTTAGTTCTCACATCAGATGTTGGTGGCCAACATATAGGAGTAACTGTATTGCCTTTACCGGAGTTGGCAGGTTTAGTCCTCAATTGCTTGTTCCCTTGTCTGACCATAGTTTCCTCATTACTCCATCAACTTAACTCTCACCCATATTCATGACCAGGTTCTCTAATAACCCTTCCAGTCTTAGAACCATTCGTACTAACATGTTTCCATTTTGGTCTACCGTTATATCTCAAATGATAACATTTTTGTCCTATTAGTTCTCATACTTTCTGACTGTTCCTCCGTAGCCGTATAAGTTTCAATATAACTTTTACAACACTAACTTATTTGCTAGATTCTAGTTGCATGAGCATTACCTAACCTCTCTCTCATAAACTCTCTGAACCACTTCCAGTTGAACGAACAACATTGGCATTTATGGTATTAGGAGGAGGACAACCTTTTATAAGTCAATTACTATTAGGATGCAGCTTCCCAGAGTGTAGCAAATGATGTGCTGTGCCCACACAATTAGCAGAGCGAGAAGTTGGGCTCGATTGCAATGGTTATATAAGCTGAATTCAGTTGTGTATTACCATATGCCTAAGACTACTGTTCTTGTTATAACTATTACTGGACCTAAGGCTCCTGACTTTGTTGGAAAGCAACTAATAGCCTTATCATCTACCTATTAAATCGAAAGCAGGTTTTGTTTCAATGCCCTACACCCAGTTTTCCAATTGTTCTGCATTTAGATATCACATTAATTGCTGCTTCAATATTGCTTTTTGCCAATAGTGCAATCTTCTACATCCTCCTAGGGAAATGCGTACCTTACTACTACATTTCAGTTGAAAAACAGCTCTTACAATCATACACTCCTTAGATGTGTCAATTGTGATGACCAATGTGAAACTACCTTTTTTGCATTGGTCCTCCTGGTACAAGAATTAAGAGCAGAGGAGTAAATAACTCTTACTTTACTTCTATAACAGAGCACTAGCATTATAATTATCATGTGGTTCTTATACTATTTGCATGGTTTGTGGACTACAGCTGTCTTGTTTTAACAGGATATGGGAAGTTGATGATGGTTTTATGTCTATGTAGATGGGGGTAATAGCGAAGATTTTGTTATGCCATATGAGTTTTAGGTAATTGTTAATGAAATCGTGAACAGTACAATTTTAATAACTCTGTACGGGAATAGGAACACAGTATGAAGTGTATACTATGGGCAGGCTTAGTGAGGAGGTAGATGGTATGAAGGTAGATTGGTCCTAGTTTTTTTCCTTATAACTCTTAAGCGAGGCGGTGGGCAGTAACCCCTATATATATACCGGTACGCATAATCCATGTAACCCGCGATAACTAGGAGAAAAATAGGGGAAACATGGAGGGAACAAATGTGGGAACATGTTTAACGCTGAGAAACTGTGACAGGGGCTTCCTGTGGCAAGGGGGATCCCAAGGAGGCGGCCGTACCGAAGGTTTCTTCGTAAGCCAATGAAGAACAAATATGTATGGGAGAAAACCTTAATCGTGAAACTTAATATCGTTAAGCCGCAGATTTACTCAAATAAGTACTGGAGAGGATAGTTGATCGTCTTAGGAGAAGAGGTCTCGCTTATACTTAAGGAGAATTATGTTGCCAGCTCCTCTCCATCACTCCTAAGATCACCACCATCGCGAGCATGCCCATCTCCTCTGAGCCGCGGGCTAACATTCTAGCGAACGTCAGCCATCTCTGATTGTTCATTATCCAACACGAAGTGTTCATGCAGTATCCTGATACATGCATTCAACTGCAGGAGAAAACTCTTCCCATCGTTGTCCTGTTAGTGGCGAACTAACAGGTTACTGATAAGCTAGTCTAATATCGCACTCACTGTCCCATACATATTCGTCTATGCAAGTTTCGTAGACAACCACTTAATGGTACCATTACGTTTTACAAGTCTATCGTCTTCTACTGTCTTCGACAAGATAGCTTGGTCTACGGACTCCTGTGACGAGATAATTAAGCCATTGGCTCATAGGGGCGCTACCCGCAGCCACAGACGATAAGCACTGCAGTGAAGATAAGACTACTACGATCTAGAGCTCGGTAACAACCTCGAGACATCTTACAGTCTTTCGGAGACATACAGGAGTCGAAGGTCTACCACTTAACCGAAGGCCTCTTGGGCTTCCGGTATACCTCACATACCTACCACCAAAGGCTTATAAGGATCAGTGGTGTATGCACTCAAGAATAACTTCTCGTGTAACCATTCGATCGCCCCATGCCCCCTCATATATACTGGGAACAGATTCCGGTAGGAAGGATGACGACAACGTAGACGGTATTACGCTGCCGTCTTCAATCATAGGCTTTTACTAGTAAACCAGCAACTTCACTTCAGTTGGCCCATGACGCATTGCTTGTACATCGGGGCCAGAGGAGGATGTTGGACTCAGATTTCCCATTGTACGCCAGAGGCAAGATTTTCTTGGTTTAGTAGCCCCATAACGGATTACCCGATTGAGCCCAGATTCAAACCTCTTATATAACCTTGTGTAACAAACATTCCTATGACTTTTTCGCATATTTCTTGTAACCTTTTACGCTCAAGGTAGGGTGACCCCTATCCAAAAGTAGGGTAACCTCTTTGCCAAGGTAGGGTAACTATACTCCCTAAGGTAGGGTAACTACATTCCTTATGTAGGGTAACTCGCCGGAACTCTCGGAGGCCTTCCGTACTCGCAGCGTAGACTATCCCTACCTACCTGGTCTCACTTTTCAGTTCCCTGTCCTAGCTTTACCACTTGCTTAATCCACATGATAACCCTTTGGTTGAGTTACTTGACTAGCCTAACCGTAACCCTCCCGGGCTTCGGCATGGGATAAGACTAAGTCTACTGTAAGTTCCTGCAGGGTCGTTACAGAAACTAGCCAATATAATCCCATAAAACATATGTGGATGCGTAGTGGTGTGAAAAATATGGAAGGATATTATAAATCTGATGACCAAGAATGTTGCATCAATTATTCATAAGTAATCAGAATACTTTCAGTACTAAAAGAAAACATATGTAATAACTTGTGATCATTATCCGCATATATTAAAGAAATAGGTAATAAATGTCCTAGCTGTAGTAATGTCCGCAGTATATAGGTTTAGCTGAGACATCAACAATGTATGAGAATATACCCTATTATCATGTGAAATATACATGTGAAATAAATCAGGAATTTCAACTATTGTTAGGCCTATGATAAATTCCAACACCCCCCTTTGGCCCTCATAAAGGGCCCGGACGTCGCCTACAACACCTTGTCAAGTTGCTTGCAACCAGAAAAAATCGCGAAATTGGGGACATCACCGTAACACCATATATG
Organism: Tuber umbilicatum; assembly: GCA_003313605.1. Classification (NCBI taxonomy): domain Eukaryota; kingdom Fungi; phylum Ascomycota; class Pezizomycetes; order Pezizales; family Tuberaceae; genus Tuber; species Tuber umbilicatum. Next base: position 7,271 of record QLOI01003050.1, on the reverse strand, counting down.
ATGTCGCCGTCCGTCAGACCGGAAGTTGTTCGCACGATTTTTGAGTGGGGCAGTGTGCACTTCTCATACAACTGGAATCTAGTGCACCATACATAAAGTATCTGGATGAATAGAAAATTCCGCAGAAACAAAATTAAGACATTATGCTTCCTGTGAACCAACCACAAATAGTGATAGGTCTACAAGAACAGGCGAGAGTTATGGAGACGTAGCTGCTAGAACATCTCGCTATGCAAATCAAGAAGTGGTGGAGCACTAAGTCTACCAACTCTGCGTGAAGATAATGCAGTCATGCCTGTGCATTATTATCGTTGTTTGATATTCAGTCTGATCATCTCGATAACAGAGAAACGACTCGTATGTTTGTATTAGGGTGGCATATTTCAGGCTAAGTTTATATGGCAAAGGCATTGTTGACTTCCCACTGGCGGTGTCTTGCATACCCCCAGGAAGGCACAGTTACAATAAGCTGAATGACCAGAAGCAGGGAAAATACTTCGAGTCTACAAGCATTGGGACTCTGATTGATAAGACTAAACTCATGGAGTTGTTGCAGAGGTACTTAGTTAGTATAGATATTAGATGTACTGACTGTGGAAACTCACGCGGTATATAAATACAAGAGTTCCTCCCCAGTGATTAGAAGAAACAACAACAGAAAAGAGATCTTATCACCATAACAAGTTATTATCTACACTTCATACTCTTAGTAGTTTTAGCAAACTGAGTAGTAGCGAACAATTATCAGGAAGTCTTCCTGACATTACTCCATTATGGAATACCTTAACGCTTAACCATACTCTACTGAGCTCTGAGTTGGTTACCCGTAATAGTCATCCTCTTGAATACATTCCAAGGATTTTCCTTTCCTATACATAGTATGAATAAACAGGGGATCTAAAAAAAAAAAACAATAAAAGAACTAACCAAACCATACTCAGTGAAATTTGGAGGTAGATGGAATAAAAGAAACAAATAAAATAAGACGAAAAGAAAGCAGATTGTAGGAGAAGGAGCAGATATACTAGTACTTGTACTCCTCTTTCCCTACTTCTGAGCAACAGACATCCACCCCGCAGAAGGTGAAAACACCTATCATACACAAAGTTCCTGCCATTTTTGTTTACTAAGGTATTAAAAAACCCCCCCCTTAATCCCCATTTTCAGAAGCCCCAATTCGAACCTCCCCCTTCAATACTCATTTTCAGAAGCCCAAATCCAAACCTCCCCCTTCTCACCCCCCGGGTTTGATTGCGGATGGGGTTCTTTGTAACACTAGGGAGAACCATTCACAAATTCATGGGGGGGTATCGGCGCAGTTTGTACAGTACTCGAGAAGACTCGATTTAGCAGCGATCCAAGATCCTCCTACTCCGTCGTGCAGTACCGTAAAGTATAGCCCTCTACTCTACTTCACACTGTTAGCACCAAAATACTCTAAGGGGAGACAACAATTATTCTCTCCACACAACACAGGAGTTAATTCTATCCGAATCCCAATCAAACCCAACTATATAGTTCTGCTGGGGATAGCCACTAACAATACAACGCGGTCGAATACTAACTATATAGCTGCGGAAATGCTAGCTAGCCTCAACCCACCACCACGAACCCAACACGAGCCCCATCATAGGGCTTGGGGTTTATACCAATTTCAGCCGACTGGAATAAGAGACAGCAACAATAATAATAATAATAACAATAATAATAATAATAACAATAATAATAATAATAATAATAATAATAATAATAATAATAATAATAATAATAATAATAATAACAATAATAACAATAATAATAATAGTAATAATAATAATAGCGCAACAAGGACCACAGACACCAGATTCAATCAAGGTTCGGTTATTTTTCCTCTACTTCAAGGATTTAATATTTGGAGGAGGACAAACATTTATTAAGAGGTAATTCTATCCTGCAAACTCCTGCTCGGGATCGCTTCATCCTTCGCACCCGGTGACCTACTTCTTGGACGACCCGATCCTCCCCTCCCCCCGCCACCCCGTCTACCTCCCCCACCTCCGCGGCTGTTGTGGGGAGTGGGTGGTGGACGAACAAAAGCAAAATCCGAGTATATAGTCTGTTCGAGTAACTTTGTATTGTTGGTACCGGCAATTGCTTCGCGAGCTTCGGAAAGTGTGGAGAATTCGATCAAGGCGTATCCCTGAAAACCACATTCCCCTTCATCAATTATTCAGGAACCGTATAAATCTAGGTCAACAGATAGGTGGGGATCATACTTTAACGTAGCCAGTTCTTCGATCCAAGTTAAGGTGAAGATTTTGAATGTCGCCAAATTCGCCGAAGCGGTCTTGCAGATCCTCCTCACTTGCTTCCTCGTGGACATTGGTCACAAGGACAATCCATCCTTCGATTGAGCGGACGGCGAAGGCTCCTGCGGAAGTCTTAGGATTAGAGGAAGCTTTGGAGCTTGATTCATTCTCCACGACGGGGGGGACCTCGTCCAAGTCCATCTCAGCATTGTCGGTCATCGCGTTGTGAAGCAGGTGTTGAAGACCAAAGTGTAGCAGTGATGTATCTGTAAGGATTGGTGTGGGGTGAATGAGGAAAGACTAGGAGGAAGGGACAGTCGGGCGGGTGGTATGTCAAAGCGTTGTCCTGGCAGGGCTAGAACCTCAAAAGGTTGGGCGAAATCTGGAAATGTTACCCGGCTTTCAGGGTTTAGATGGACAGTACCAGATAAACACTGCCAGGATACTCACAGTCTAATCCTGCTCCTGGAGCAGTAAACAGACGCAATCATCCGCCGTCACTCGTAGTGGGATTCTGCGGAACATTCTCTGTTGCTACACTCTTTCTTTAACAACTTAAAAATATTATCCTTCTTCCACGTAACCCTTTGGAACCTCCACGCACATTCCTTTCTATCAGCACCATAACCCTTTTCATCCCGCTACTCCCCTTGCCACGACCGCAACTCTACCTACCCTACTTCCACCACCAATATCGACACCATCGTCACCACAACTGTCATCATCCCCATCCCACTTCTGATATCCTCAATTAAAATTCCTTAGGTTTAACTCCCGTACCCTCACCGTGATGTCTGCTGCATCTCCCTCCCTCTCTTCCTCTGATATTCGTTTGCTAAAAATAACGATTTGTCTAGGAAAAATAGATAGATCCACATATGGGTTCGTGGTGGGATAAAGCGGAGAGGTCACTACCATTCAAGGACAAAAGCAGCCTCTCTGCTCTCTCTTGTGAAACAGCGTCCTTGAAGGGAGGGGAAAATGGTTTGAGCGAGTCAAAATGGGCCCCAGCTACCGTGAACGCAAAGAGAAGAGGACCCGCCACCAATACAAAGTCGGGTCCTAGGGTTAGCAACGTCTCTGGAGGTGGTGGCTCTACCGGAGCTGTGACTGGGTTGATTGTAGATCCTATTCTTGCCATTGGATTGAAAGAGAAGCGTGATAAGGAGACCGCCGGAGCCGCTAAACGGGCTGAATATGGGGTGCGAAAACCCAAGTTTACGATGCTATCCACTGAGAAAAGGGAGGATCAAAGATCACTCCATACGTTTGATGCATCTGAAGCCTCGATCTCAAAGAATTTATCGGACGCGGAGCCTACAGAGGAGGATTATTGCCCCTTATCCTCTGGACTAGTTCCTCAATACCTACGAGCCCTTGCCGATGTGGAATTTGACGACGATGGAGATGTGATTATGGCAGATCTCGAAGAATGGCAAGCCATCAGAGAAGTTGCTCATGTAATCGCCGAGGACCGTGCCAGTGACAGAACTGGTGAGGGAAAGGTAAGTTAATCGTCGTATGCCAAGAATTAATCAACGTCGAGATCTACTAAACAAATACTTAGCCAGAAGTTGCACCTGGGCAGCGTGTTGACGATACTACCCATATTTTCGTTCTTGACACAAGTTTCATTCTCGCTCATCTTAGCTTGGTTAACGATCTTGTGCTTTCTTACTTGGAGTGGGGCTGTGTTGTAGTTTTGCCTTGGGCCACTATCCAAGAATTAGACGGACTCAAGAAATCAAACAGAGGTATCGTCGGTGTTAACGCGCGAAACGGTGGCCATCAAGTTGATATATCCATGCTTGCACGTGCGGCAAATCGCTGGGCATTTCAAGTCTTGTCAAAGCCGGAGCCAGGGATATGGGGGCAAACCAAGGAAGAGGTAATTGATGGGACTTTTAATCACGGCGATATGGCGATCCTGGACTGTGCTAGGTATTTAGTATGAGAAAGCATGATTCAAGAAATCTAAACTAATAGTTAGCCTAGGTTTTTCTATGATCAAGGATATGATACCTATCTCTTGACTAATGACTTTAATCTCAGCGTGAACGCTATGATTTATAGTAAGTCAAAGATCGAATTTAGGACCCGATATTAAGCGCTAATTTTTATAGAAATCAAGGCGTTTATGTACGAGAAAGGGCAGACTTGCCAGTCCCTGCTGAAGAAGGTTTATGGGAGATCTCGACGACCCCGCTATCTCCCGAAACCAAAAGGATTTTTGACTCAAACTGCTGAATCCGAGGTTGGACAAGGGCTTGAGAAATGCGTTGAGTCAAGGATTGAACTGAAGGCAGAGCGAGTTGATTCTGGGTTTTTCCAAGACGCTGGGGCGAAAGCCATAGCAGGTATTCTACCACCAAATTTGATTCGGGGTCGTTGTATCCCACCGATGCCCACTCAACCCTACAGTGGTAACAAAGCTTTTTCGGACCGGTTGCGCATTCCGTCTTCTGAAACAGTGAGAGCCCGGCAGGGCCCGGTCGGAAATGGAATGGCTGAATCAATCCATGCTCCTCGGGATGGAGAACCCGGAGATGTGAACTATGCTGGAAGGGATGGAAATGGAATGGCTGAGTCAATCCATGCTCCTCAAGGTAGAGAAGCCAGAAATGCGAACCGCCCTAGAAGCAATGTAGACTCCACCATACCAACACCCACAGCAGTCATTTCAACCAAGGATCTTTCTACACTGTTGCTCGAGATACGGGCCGACGCACTCTCAAGCTTTAGGGCAGCCATAAAATATCACGTTCTCAATTGCTTTGGCGACGCAGCCGACTATCTCAAGATCCATCCCGAAGACCAGATCCTCAGTCTCTATGACCTTGAGAGTTTCATGCTCAAGCACTACATTACAGTTTTCTCGGAATTCATACCTAGATCAACCCACAGTCAACTCGTATCCCACTGTTTCTCGGGCAAACTTTACGAACTCGAGAGGTTCTCGTGTGCTCCTGCCAAAGCAAGTCGCTGGCTGTCTGTTTTGGAGGTCCTCGACTTCATCAATGCATTGGATTCACTCTGGCAGATGACGAGTGATGGGATTCCCCACCTCGCAGGTTGTGTTTGGCCTGTTCAGGCGTGGAAGCGTAGGGCTAATGATCTTGGGTAGTCTTCTCCTTGGTTAATTGAGCCCTTTATATTCTTCTTTATCATGGTATGTTGTATGGGTTGGCGGGATTAGGATGGAAATTAAGTATTTTTTTCCTCTTTGCTTATTGGCGTTTCTTGTATGTAGCTTGCTTGACTATGCCTAGTTAAGGGGTACAATTTTTTCTTTCTCTTTTCTCTTTTCTTTTCCCCCTGCCCCCAAGCGAACCCAATGCGCCACCTGCACGAATGGGTATTTAAGTTGATAATTATATCTATTTCAGGCCCTTCTTGGCATGCCAGAAACGTGACATTGATAGCATTTCTATTGATTCTAACATTGTACTAGTATATTTTTGGTCATAGCACAACATAAGGGCCCCCTACCGGATATTTGATTTCATCGCATTCGGAATAGTAGTAGCCACTATCTATAATAGCTATTGTTTGTTTCTTTTGCCAAAGGGTTCGAGTATTAGACAAAGGCAAACAGTTATAGCCCATATCAACAAAAATAATTACATGCCTCCTGTGCGTCCTGTGTGTCAGATGCACAGGTCACTTATAATGTGAACAGTTAACCAGGACGTGATGTCATTCATATATTGTATCGGGATTTTCATTGCACCTTACTGCGCTGTTCTAACACGGGCCCTTGTATCCTATATATCAGTAAGACGTCGGAACCTGTGCCCCTGCATCCAGACCACAACTGACCCTTGACTTCTGTCCATCAAGATCTGATAAGCTGCTATTATATGCCTCCAGGTATGGGATTTGCTCCTCCCTGGACCACTCTTTCATACCTCATATCATATTTCATTATAACAACTTGATTATAATACTGTGAATAGGTAAAGGTTATGGCAATTGTGCCATAGTGAGACAACGTCTGTGCCTGGAATAAGGACTGTACAATTTAATAAATTTCAAGCACGAAACCATAAGATTATCAGGTATTTGAAAAGTACATAACATTATGAGGAAACCAAGGGTAATCCACTGGTAAATTTATGGTAGGCTTTAATATTACATATATCATGATATTGCCTTGATGATACCAGCGACCATGATAGTATTACTCTCTAGATTCCTCGCAAAATAATCTCTGGTATCATCTTACACACCTATGATTAAACTGCAGCTCGCTGATTATCGATTTGGTTTGAACCACCTATAGTGTTTAGAAGATCAGGCTACTATTTCTATAATTGTTGTTTAAGCTCTACTCTACTCAAGTGTAGTTACTTGGATTAAGGTCAAGTGAAAGTGAAGAGCAGTCTTCCTGTTTGATACTATTCTCAACAAGCTGTTTATAGCAAAATAGGATTTGCCTTATATAAAGTTGGTCCAAATTCTGATGTAACCTGGCCATACAACCCTGCTGCTTGTCACCTAGTTTCAAATGTGTATGTTCATCACTCACTGGTATCCAAATCATTATGTTATATATTACAACTTTATCTACCAGTAAGGTACATATTACTGACTCATTTTATCTACATTCTCTTCTTAGCATCAGGTCTGCCAGAAGTATTCTATATCTTGCTCATTGTTACGGGTAACCAGCTCAGAGCCCGGTAGAGTATGGTTAAGTGTTAAGGTAATCTTTAACGGAGTAGTGTCAGGAAGACGTCGTAATGCTTGTTTGCTAATAGTCGGTTCGCTAAAACTACTAATAGTATGAAGTGTAGATAATAACTTGTTATATTGATAAGATCTCATCTCCGTTGCTGCTTGTCTAATAGGTGGGGAGGAACTCTTATATTTATATCCCACATGGGTTTCCGCCGCTGGTACATCTAGTACAAATGCTAACTAAGTGTTACGGGTAACCAACTCAAAGCTCGGTAGAGTATAGTTATGCGTATGGTGTAGTTA